>JAOTAV010014146.1:0-25637 GCA_026546445.1 Cyclargus thomasi | reverse complement strand
ATTTTCTAAAATATTTAAAAATCGAATTACAAAAAAAGTATTCGTATTTGGAACATTTTGATTTCATTTCTATTATCTTTATCCTTGTTCGAAACATAACTACTAGACAAAAGTTTTCATGTTACACACAAAAACTGATTTTTTGTTGACCAGTGTAATTATTCATTAGCATTAGCATGTACTCGCTCGGCTTTGCTCGTGTGTAATTGATTCATCCAATGGGAGCATTCAATTGAAACTAAAAGCTGTAAGCTATGTCAATTAACTACTTATGTAAACCAAATTTCATTACAAATAGTGAGGTAGTTTCTGCCTGAATCCAAAGTAACTAGATTGAAACATAAAAAAAAATATGACTTTGTTCTTCGTATGGTGGTACCTTGGTACTTATACAGCCTAATAAGCTTTACATATTATTATAATTAAACTAGCTTTTGCCAGCAGCTTTACTTGACTGTAATTTGAAATTTGTGTATTTTAGGAACGTAATAACGTTCCAAGACTAAAAAGTATACAACGTTTCTCTCTCCACTCTTTCAACTAAGTCTATGCCAAAAATATTTGTATATAGAGCTTCATTAGAGCGTAAAGAAAAGACAAACAGACACACATTCCCATTTATATTAGTATGAGTATTTTGCGATTACTTCATAATTACAAAAACTTAATGTAATAACTTCAATAACAACTATTTATGAGAAGCAGTTAATGTGATGGAACACTTATGTGTTATAACAGTTTTACGAACCTATAACCACAAATGGATAAACTGGATTTACCAACTACGACCTAGGACCTACTTGTTAATGCTTGAAAATTATTTTTCTTGGAACAATATCGTACGTGTTCTTGTAATATAATTGTAAAGAAGTAATGGTACTATGAAGAGACTTTGCACTAAAACTTAGATCTATTCCAGCCAACATTTCATCTGTACAACATATTCATCAAAATCCCTTCAGTAGTTTCGGCGTAATTGACTGACAAATATTCAAATAAACATTTACAATTTTAATATTATGCAGGCTCATAATCGGTAATGATTATTATTGATCGTGTGATCGTTTCCAATCGGCACGAACATTGTGCAATCACCCACACAATCACAAACAATCGTACGTAGTTAGGGCATCGAAACCCGGATCCAATTTTTAAAACCCGGGTTTTCGGATTTTGGTAAATAAAAATTTAAAAAAATTTATTTAGCAAAAATCCGAAATTTCAAAGTACGAAAAAGTTTAGAAAAACCTGGGTTCCATTTTTCAAACCCGGGTTTAAAATCCGGGTTTTTCCGGGTTTTCGAGTTTTAGGTAAACCGAGTCTCGAATCTCGATGCTCTATTCGACAATCATAGCTATAACCTGACATAACCGATTATGTAGAGCTTGCTGAAAAGAATTCGTTTAAGACCTAAGCGGCATTTGCATCATGCAAAGCAGTTTAAGGTTAAATTATCTATTCTCTCTTACCTATTATCTCATTCTCTTTACAGTGTACACGAGTGGAGTAAACACTAACACAGTAGTGTAGGTAGAGAATACTGTTAGGGTAGTAGGGTAATTAACTCTGTGTGTTTGGTCTACGCCTGTAGCATGTAGAGTAACAGACAACAGTGTGTCCTTGTTACAGAACACGGTACTTTATATTTGATGTTTAACATCTCAACCCCGCTTGCGAAAGTCACGTTAAACCATAGGTAACATTTATTTAAGGAGCTGTTTCACCATTTATTTGACAGATTCTCCGGTCTTCAACTGTCAAATAAGTTGTGAATAACTTAAGCGGTACTTATTGTAAAGATATTTAATTTTCGGAATTTTACATATCTTGTTTTTTGCATTTATAAAAGTCAAGCTTCTGTATTTTAACGAACGATTAACAAATACCCAGATCGGAATAAAATTTCTTGCTACCTACTCTACCCGGTATAAAACTCTACTGTCATTGCCAGCTCATTAACTTACAAAAGACAGACTGCTCTACCTAATGTCACTCTACTCCTACTTTTAACCCTACTTACGGAAAAAACAAGTACTTATACTTGCATGCTGTAGCATTATGATCGTTACCAACATTTATTATTATCAAAATGGCCTTTACATTAAGATAATACCTTTGCATTCTCACGCGTCCCACGAACTCAGATCTATCAAATATATAATGACTGCGACGCGCGGCGGACCAATTAGTGCCACAACTACATACATCCTTCCCAAACCTATTACTCCTATTAGAATGCTTGAGAAAAAGAAACTATCTGAACATCATCACATTGCAATTAAATATTTTTAATTGATAACTACAAATAAATCAATTTTTGTATAAAATCTAATATGTATATAAAATTCTCGCGTCACAGTTTTCGTTGCCATACTCCTACGAAACGGCTTGACCGATTTTGATGATATTTGTGCTTATCCGGTATCTATGAGAATTGGCCAACATCTATTTTTCATTCCCCTAAATTATTTATATGGCAAAACAACGTTTGCCGGGTCAGCTAGTTACGTTATATTAAAAGCTTAGTTATATTTTTGGATTAGGACTATTGAACAGATTTGTAATGAAGCGAGAGCTGGTAGCAATTTTGGAGTAGGTGTTTGAGGCAAGCTGAAACCTTGTAATGTAAGATCTCCTATTACACCGTTTGGTACACAATCCTCTTAACGCTCGTTTTGTTCATAATGAACCAATATCAAGAGACTACATGAAATAACAGTGATAATGGATAAATCTTGTGATCAGGTAATCCGAATGCTGGCTTGGCCTCTAATTTCATTTAAAAAAAAGTAAATTCGTCTTGGCCAGGTATGTCTTAATACAAATTATGCAGACATTGTTTAAGGATAATCGTAAAAGCGACGCAGATTGCTAAGGCATGCATACATACATTTTAATGCGACTTCGTATATTTATCCGTAGAATACGTGACTGGTATCTCAAATAAGTTTTGACGTCGATTGTTCGAGCACATAACTACAGAACGCATAGAGCAATACAATGTTTTGTATATGAATTAATAACATGAAAGCAAAGAACACTATGCAGATTAATTAAAGACAGCATTTTGCATCAAGAAAGTTACAGATATATTTCAGAAATTTTGTAATATTACATATAAATCTGAACACTCGAGGACTTCAATTGTAAAATACTTTAAAGAAAATGATAAAAAAGTAGAGTTGATTCAATGCAATATTTGCCTTAATTATCAAAATGGGTTAATGTTATGTTGACGCTACATCTGTCGTGATAACAGTTAAACAGTTCAGCAAATAAAATAACAATTTATCTGTTACAGAACGTCTCGTGAGTCGTGTGGGTATGCTTGTTTAGCGTGAAGGATTTTAGTTTGTACATATTTTATTTGGGATGAAATGAAATACTTTATTTAAAAATTGTTTTTAAAAAAAAGAGTCAATGATGCCTACAGACTTTGATTCTGCTAACTTCTTTTTATTATTTGAACTTTTACAAATCGTTCTATATAATGTACCTTATAAGTATCTGTTAATAAATAGCTATACTTAAGTTTCAGCTGCTGGACTAATCCTATTATTTTCGATGATTATTTTTGTAAGCCATCTTATAATTACCAAAATGTATCTACCATATATTCGTATATTAACTAATGACACTCCATAGGACCCTTTTCTTTGACTTTTTCTTTTGATTTTTACATTTACCCGTTACTGTAAAAGTCCCTCGCCACTCAAGACACTTTTATGATAGAGGAAAATATTTAGCGAATAGCTCGTATGAAACCTCCTAGAATAACTGCGTATCAATTGATAATGTCAGGGATTTGGGGACCCCTGTCGTGATTAATCAGTGTCTTCGAGTACAGTTAAGACGGAGCCGTGAGTCAGGCCAAAACAATACTGGTCAACGGCCCAAGTGCTTAACCCGATGTAATCAACAATATAGCTAGCGGTAGGCGGGAGAAGTAACAAAAACTATACCATTGTGATTTTAAACATCAGTATATTTTAGTTTTATACAATGTAAGCTGCTCTAATATACATAAATAGTATTAAGTGCCATAATTTGTATGTTGATAAAATTCTATCCCTAGACTGGGACGTTGATATGTATTCTGAAATTGTTTTTACTTTTTAAGCTGCTCATTGTGAATTGTTCGTAATACTTTGACCATATTGTGACCCAGAATAAGTCATTATGATTTTGACAATTATATCGGTCTTTGGAAAGAATAAACTTTTGATTACTTTAACAACCACTTTGGTTTTTAAACGCATGTGAGTTTTGGTCTTTATATAACTTTATCTTTTTTGTGTCATATTGGGCCTAAAAGTTGGTAATAATGTTAAACTTGCAAGTAGCAACAGAACTAATATATAATTGCATATCGTTACATTCGCTAGTGTAATATGTGTACATCTTCAAATATTTTATTAACAGTTACTCAAAGGCATGTTAGCCTTGATTTCTGAAAGACTTTGAAAGAAAAACTTTGTGAAAAAGCGAAGTACAAGCTCGAGGACATATGCAAACGAGACCGTTTTTATTTCGGGAATAAAAGAAAAATTGTAGAGCAAACTTTGACACTAAGGGACACGAGATCCATCTTGAACTAGTCACCGAATTTATATTCGCAGTGAGAAATATTATTCACAAGGGAACGCGAAATTTGATTTATTTCTTTTAACTTCGTCACTTAAATATTTGTGGCTGTTTATTTACTGTCTGTCTTGACGATTATTAAATTTCGCGTCGGGGTACTTAAATATTTGTATATATAGGAGCCACTGTTGACTCTGAAAAAAGGTAAAGTCTATTTGCTTACCTTCACTACATTAGATGGGACAAAAAAACTTATAATTCGTACCCATGTAGGTGACATGGGTACGAATTATAAGTTTTTGCGGCGATTGACGGACAAGGTTATTGTACGGAAAACTTTTGTTTTTTTTTTAAGATGGAACGAACATTAACTTTTTTTTTAATGATAATAAAAACAGATTGCATGGTGGTCGAAGTCTCATGTAACATCGCGTGACAACCTGAAATCTCTGACTGCCGAGACCTCGTATCCGACGATCAAACCGAAATAGCATTGTTATTATCCATTATTACATTACATTTTAACTAGTTTCGTACCCATTGTGTTTATGCCAATATAAAGGATAATAATATTATTGCAGTAACCGAGAAGAAAAATTATATAAAACAACGTTTTAATGGGGGAGATGAAAAGCCAGTTAGTTGACCTACGTCATTTGGTCGAAATACGTCAATTCCATGAAAGTCGTGATCTATCGGCTGAGTTTGACATAACGCGACCAAATTACTTAGAATCACCATCTGCTTTGATTGTACACAAAATAAAGAAAACGTAATGTAACTTGTATTCTCCATTTTACTCTGCCATGTTAAACTTTAAGAATTAATTCTACGCAAAATTATCCAAAAAACTAATGAGTATTCAAAAAATTTAATTATTTTTTATATCATCGACCTTCGAAACAAATAACAGCCGTTGGTTAAATAAATAATAATTTTATAATTCGTAAAAGTATAGAATTGTGCTTCGGTGTTAACGACCTTTTGACAGTGACGTTTCTCCCTATCGAAGACCGCCAAATATAGCTAAATTATAGTTTTTTTTATTTTCTATTGATCATGCAATCATTTTCCATTAATAAAAAGGTATTGTAATATGTTAAATGTAAATGCAACAACAATACCAAAATATTACAAGAAAACAATTTAGAGAGACTATACAGGTTTGAGGTTATATTATATTGTATAGTTCAAATAACGTATGCATAATATGGCGTACTATAGGTACTCTACTTGATCAAGAACCACTCCTTTTAGATATTTCGATGCATGATATAGTTGTATCAGGCCACAAAATCGGCTTAAACACCACGAGCTTCTTACAACATTGAACAGAACACTGGTAAGGTAAGTAATTAAATTAGCTAGTCCGAGCTACATCAATTTAGTCGAGCTGCTTAGTATTCAGGATGTAATTAATTTCCGATAATAGTTCCTGATAGATAACGATTAACGATATTAATAAACGTTATCATGTTAAACTGTAAACGCCGAATAACCGTACAAGTTTTTACGCTACTAAAAGATCTCTACTTATTACGCAGTACCGAGTAATTAGTACTAAAACGAAGCATTAAATCGTGCATTGTTTACAACAAGGATTGAATAACAACAAAAACAACGAACCGGCAACCGCGGCCACTTCTTTAGCGCCGACATGAAGAAAGTCGGTAAGAGACAGCGAGCTCGCAATGAGCTGCCGGCGCTCTTGGAAATCCAGTTGGTCGAGACTGTTGGTCCTGGCACCGCGCACCGCCTGGATGGGCGCGCCTAGAGACATGTCAACTACACATAGCCATGTTTCACGCACATTTCCATGAAATAACACCGCGACGGAGACACTACACTGGTTCGATCACATAAACAAAGACACGCGCGACGGCACAACGAAACCTACTATACGTACATAGTACCTGTGCCGCGGGGGACGCGCAGCGGCGAACTGGCGCGCGGGCCGAGACGCGCCGCCCGCGAGGTGGGGGCTCGTCTGTCGCCCCTGCACGTTGCACTCCACTCGTCTTGCTCCTCGGCCCGTAACAACCGCTACACTGTACGGCGTTCCATGAGACCCGCTGTGACGTCACACTGTTACCTCGCTGGATCGTGTACCGACTGCCGACGGACCTCAACCGACCGTGAAAATCGTTCAACTTTTGCTTTTAAGCTATTAACGAGCGATTCGTGGTAATTCGAGCTCCGCGTCTCCGTCGATACCATAACCTTACCCAATAGAATCGTGTTACTTAATGCGACACATCAACTATATAGATCATAGCTAAATCGTCGATGCGAATAGAGGCAGGCGAACACGAGAATCGAAGCACTTTAATCCAAACCACAGCTCGGGTGGAGTCATTGATATTCGTTGCACATCATTTAACCTGCAGTCGGTCGGCGCTCGCAATCCACGCACACAACAATAACGTATAGCGAGTAATTATTCCCGGTGCAGCGACCTCTCGGCAACGGCTTACCTCACGTCGGTCGAACCCCACGGCCACCCCACATGCACCCTCATTCGTCACCGCTCCTACCTACTTCAGAATAAACCGCTCCGTATCTATTACACCTAAGACTTTGCAATAGTATTGAAGCCCCTAATTTCCATTTATTAAGTTAATGCGCACGTCCAATTTGGCATAATCTAAATCTAATTATTAAAACTACGCAAATCCGGTGTAAAACTTATAACTTATAATTTACACGACACGCAATATCCTCGAATGATATCGCCAGAGTTAAAGAAACTGCATTTGGTACTGAATTTGGTCGTTCCTGATTCCAAAAAAACAATAATCAGTCCGAGAACTCTACTATTTAAAATTTGCTCTACAGACTACGTTTTAGATTTATACGTTTGTGTCGTCGTTTCTATGTAAATTGTAATGTTTAAGTGTATCTTGTGTATAATACATTGTTAAATAAAAAATAAATAGATATGGTTGTTGAGAGTTTAGTTGAAATTTTTATAAGTCATGGCGACTTCCGAATCTGCCAAATGTTTATGTAACAACAGTTATGTAAAAGATTTAGGAGAGCCCGCGGCTTGTTCTTGGAGGAGTAACGAGATGTTACAATTCCGAGCGCATCGTCTGTACTGAGTCGTGAGACGTTCAACAAATGAGATCTTCAATTTATTATTTTCTCAGTCTCTACCTTCTCAGTGCTCTAAAGTCTATAGAGAAAATACGAATTATGCAGATTCAGTAAAATAACTCTACAATAACGTGTCAAAATATTTTTTTGAAGATTAGATTCGCATAATGAAACCACCATAAAAACTTAAAATTCAAAAACAGTAGCCACATTAAAGATCTTTTGTTACGGGCGAAAGCAACGAGGCAAAGTAAGAACATCTTGCTATTTAGGTTTTTCCGTATCAAATTTCACTGCAAAAAATGACAAAAAGTCATGGTCTTTTTAGTGGCCTTTACGGTCTGATAGTGATGACGGGCAAGTTTTTCAGCTAGCAGAGAACGGAATAATCATCATTTTTTAAAGAGAAAATCTGGTCCTTCAAAGATTTAAGCACGAGACGAGTAATGGGAATTAATTAGCATTAGAAATTTTATTAGCAAGCTAATTTTCATGTCATAGCATGCTGCGTGGTATTGCTGTGCTATATGCTAAAATTATTTTTTATGCCTTCTCCTAAAATTATTTTTGTGCTATTATCAAACATTATATTTTTGCTAAAATTTATTGTTAATTCGCAGTGAATGAAATAATTTCGCATTAGCACTGTTAGCTCCGCGCAGCGCGGACCCGATTGTTTATGATCGTAGATTAAAATTATTAATTTTTACGCACGATAATATTAGCATTAATATTTTTAGGACGTACGATTAATTTAATTATTGCAAATGGTTATTTGGCGACTAATTAATAATGCTTTTTTTGCCAACACTAGTATTGAGCCAATATTCAAAATATGTATTAAACAAACAAAACGTGAAACGTGTACGAGCTAATTGTTTCATGTAATCCAGGCTCTACAGAATCATCGATTATCATTGATCGTCACGATCATCGAGCTAACATCCACATAGTACGCGATAGTTCTAGTACATTGTCAACCAGTTCATCGATGGCGATTATAGTCCGGAGACGATGATCGAGGAGCAGAGCCGAGTATGCCCTCTAAATGATCGAGTTCGCCTGTCATCGTTCGTAATCGCAGATTATAAGACCTATAATGTTACGTTAGAATCGAGTAAGAATATCAAATACGTATGCAATGCTTGTATTGTAAATAAGGGTAACGCATGACACATCGGCCCGGATCTCAGTTTCCTAAACATCACCTAATATATTGTACTTGTCGGCGTCAAAAAGTAGTTTAGATGCCTAGTTTGCTAAAAACACAGTTATATTAAAGTTAGTATCTAATAGAGTTATTAGTTATACCTATATAACCTAAAGTTATTATAGGTAATATGTATGCGTCCTTCTATCCTGTATCCTCGATAATTTTCCTATTTTACAGGTAAACTCTTTTTATGTTTTTAGTTGAATATCCATTCTATAACCTGACTGATTAAAATTATTTGAGATACTACTATAGCATCCAAACTTCCCCGACTTTTGCATGTGTTCGACTTGAATATTGATTTTAATATTGAATTATGTCTTATCTTTTATCAATATGCTAATCGATAATAACAATATCATTTATCGACTATTAATTACATAAGTATTAGATCCTGGCTCATCGTCTGTCCAATATATTGCCAAGAGATTTGGTCCTACAGCCTGCATAAATTTAATATTTTTTTAAATGTAATGTATTCAGTAATACATATAATACAGATTACATTTTGTAACAAAACTAAGCCTAACAACAAGAGTTTTTCCATACTCTTTTTTTACTTCACAGTATATAGGAGACTCGTTCACACCTTTTAAAGTATTATCACTTAGTATTTTACACCCTGTAATCTGAACATAACATTTCAACCTGTCAATTGAAAATTTATTGAACAAAAAGATTCGTAGAAGATCCGCGGGATAAGAGGCAGATACCAATCATTATTTTCCGTCGAATACCTGCAGATACGTATACGGTTACGACTTACAGATAACCGCAACATCACTAGAACTAGCCCAAGTTACTCTTGATTCAGAACAAAAAGAACACTTACAGGTATTTTTGTCGCTTTTCGCATCATCCAAAACTCCACTTTCACTGCGAGTATCATCATCAATCGGTCTATGTCGAAGCTTTTGTTTCCTCACGGACATGTCGTCCATTTTGCACCAAACTATACACCGACTATAAAACACATTCTGAACTTCTGAGATGACTGTGTATAGCAAAATATTGGTAACAACTAAGACAACACACATTCTATAGATTAGATAAGAGCTGATAGCGTTTACTTATCAACGGGTTCTTAACAAGAAACATTGATATATGCCTTTCTATTAAAATACAAGTGAAACACATAAATACGAAAATTACCATTAAATAATGTTGCGATAAAACCTATTCTTATAGTGATTACACTTTTCCGGTGTGTGTCATCATGGGCGCGATTATTTTTATGATTCTTTCGACGATTAAAGGACTGATTCCCGAAGTCGGGTAAGAATTTATTTTCTCGTAAATTATCTATCTTGGTTAGAGGCAATTATTCTTAAATCTCTCAAATGAAGCAGACAACTCATTGGAGTAAATTCTTTTCCTGAGTGTGTGTAAGAAACCGGCATGGCCACCGTAGAAGTGTTTCTTTCACAGCACTCACACGTATTTTTTTCGTAATTTCTAAGATGGCCATGCTAATACACGACGGAGGTCACACCAGTACACGCTTAATGTCGTCCATCAGTTAAATCGAGAATGACAAAAGACACGTCGTCTAGCCGATTGATTGACGCACTGGTCAATGGTCATTTTTATTACGGACTTTTCAACCATCAATCAGACATCAGTCTCAGACGGCTGGACTGAACTGATACCAGATTGAGCGTGTAGTCTCCGTCTTATCCGTTTCGAGAATAGCCTCTGGGAATCATTGACGTCTTAGATACAAACGGCTAAAAAGCTGCATGTCTGAAATTATCAAAGTCAAATACGTTGATGCTACCACAAAATACGAATGCCAGCTCCCTGATCTAACAATTATTATGGTATATTGTCACAATTATCTATTTTTTAAGTATAAATTTAAGTATTTTACAACGTTAAATCCTTATCCTTATCCTAAAAAATCCTCGGCAAACTGCTTAACAGTTCGTTGGCGATATTTGTAACACAACTAAATATTAACATTAGTACTTAAAAATTATAAAAACAATTTTCTTCTTCTTTCTAAATCAAAACAACAATATTATATATTCTACTTTTGCATGTGGTGTATATATTTATTAAGTATCTTGTCATAGTTGTCTCTGTACTCTATTTTTTCTTTCCTTGTTGGAAAATATTTAATTAGTCTAACTTGAAGTTGTTTTATTTTGTCGAGTTGCGTTTTAAATGTAGGTCCATGGCTACAGATGCCGTAGCTTATGAGTAAATCTGCAAATGCGTAATAGACTACATATAATAGATACCTATTTAGGAATTTGCTAAGATGAAACTTATCTTACTACCATCAATAATATCTCGTTTTGTCCAAAAACTGAATCAGCAAAGAGCTTCCGTTAAAACTCATTTTGACGGCTCTCGAGCCACAAAGTTATATCAGTTTATATTAGGATTTAGGAGTACTAAACTACTGGTACTAACTGGTAGGTAATCATTGACCATGCCATGTAACTCGTAAACTGTAAGTATACGAAAGACTGATCAAGGTATAGGGTGGCGTTTGATAAACCGTGCCGTTTATATTTAATAATAGATATACCCTTCTGCCCCAGAAGCTTAACCGAGCTTGTTCGAAGCTCAAACCTATTTAACCGTGCACTGGGCGCATTGAAGCCTGAAGTTTATATTTAAAACGCGTACAAAACCTAACAGAACGTAAAACGACGAAAAAATGTCTTTCGTCTATCAAAAAATAGCCTCCCTTTGTAGTCCTTAAATAATGCCGAGATACGAGCGTGTTATCATATCGGAAAACTTTCAACAACATAAATGCATCGTGCTAAATTAATATCAATAGCAGACGCACGATCATGTGAGGAAGCAATAAATTAACGAGTCAATGCAATCACAAAGTAGGTTTGTTGTTCGTCTGTGTCACGAGAGACGAGATAGCGGCTACGATGTGCTCACCTCGGGTGTATATCGGGAAATCGCCGTCGGAGCGGCTGTGGGTCAGCATCGGACCGTAGCACCGCCAGGGCGGCTTCTGCGTCGCCCGGGAGCCCTCCACGGCTGAGCTCACCTCGGGCCCATCAGGACATAATCACGACGTTTGTCGACGAACCACTACGACCGGATTATCGTCGGCCGAATCGCGTAACGTCCCTTAGATGGTAGCGCTACAGACGCGGGGATACGAATGGAGGCTGCGCGGCGCATGACAGGCGCGCATCTCCCCAGCCGTCTGAGCTGACCCCCGCGCCTCTCATATTTTCATATAGGCACGTGCATGAGTGCCTACACTCGCATGCTTCATTGCAAAATATTCATTGGAGCATTTTAATTTAAAGCAAAAAATATAGACGTAAACTGACTATTAAAACATTTTTTCATAGGCTTTTAACGACGTACGAAACGAAGGCTAAATTTTACGTTTATTTCCTTTACGAAAGAAATGTTTCATCTTTTTAAATTTTAGGAAGCTTCATAGCAATCGTATTGCACAAATAATAAATTAAGGACAGGTACGCTCGCAAAAGCTACAGAGAGGTAACTATGCAGCGTGTAAAAAGTACGTAATAAAACTTTAGGGTGTGTATGTTCGACTAGCCTATTATTGGTAAAAATATAAATGTACTTACATAAATCACTATCAGCAGATGATTCAAATGGAATAGAGAAGTGTCTCCCGCCTTTACCATGTGTAACTGCTTCTTGTACACCCAGATTTAACTTCTCCGAACTGTCACCTTCAAATAAATTATATCTAATTCAGTAAAATGTACATATACCATAAATCTCTTAAATGTTACCCATTAGATTTTTAAATATTATTAAGGTATATTGGTTGTATTGTAAGTATTAAAAGGATATCTTGTGTCAAAAGCAGCTGAGATATATCATTTTAATATTAATGATGTAATTTTAATATCTTTTATTTAATATCATCAAAGAACTAGTAATTTCTTACAAAACAAATGAAAGAACCATTAATTATAGTGGTAGAATAAACATCTATTCAAACTCAGGTTTTCATATATTTTATCAAGGGAAGCTGTGATAGCTTTTAAAACAGCATATTGCATATTAAATCATAATTGTGCTATTTTAAAGTATTAATACAGTGCAGTTGTAAAAACTACAAAAACAAATAGTTTAGTTAACTTTACAAATCTGAAAAAACAATTATTCATGTAATATCAAAACTAGATCAAAGATAATTTAATCATATAGCCGGTAGAAAAAATAGCAGAATCTGAGTACAGATATTCCCAACTTATGATGGTTAGTAAAAAATGACCACAATAAAACAAATGTTTTGAGCATAACATTTAATGCACAGTATACTATATATAAATGTTAAAATATAAATAAATAGACTAACTTCTAATGGGGATTTCTAATCAAATAGAAGTGCCCATAAATATGGATGATCAAGGTGAGCACCAAACCGAGAAATTGGTAACATTGAATTAAGCCCTCCAGTCAGTCGGCAAGCCTTTAGTCTTTTCTCTTGTTCTTCTTGATATTTTGCAATATACAGAGTCTTCCATGACGATTCATCTTTTTCACTGGATGTGTCAAAATCACGAATATAGAGTTTATGCCAGAAGTTATCTGTTTCTATAATATATCTGATCCTTTTGCATGTTTCTGATAAGTTTAATATATCCTTGAGAGGAAGATACAATAGCAAATAAATGAATACTTCTGCTGGCAATCCGAGCAAACTTGCACTCGGAAATCCATAATAACTAAGTATTCTACTTTTTACTGGTACTATCACTTTATCTTTGTATTTATAGCAAAGATCTCTTAGATCATTAAATATCATTGGTACAGTTGGTGCTTTGGGTGCCACTACATACTTAATGTGAGGTAATATCACGGAATATACATCGGTACTGTCGTAATTTATTAGCAAGTTTATCGACATAGTGCTGCCGAGGGGACATAAGATTAATTTTATTGGTATTTCTTTGAAACTCGACATCAAAAATTTAACTTCATAAGATCCCGTTCTTTTCCAGTAGCCAAGTTGGTCCTTGTCAATAGCCTTATGTGGCTCCCACTCAGTGCCGTTACTGAGTACAGGAACAAAGTCATTTTCGAGCATGAGTATTACAATCAATAAGAAAAATATGTCCTCCTGTTTAAGTTCAATACGATCGCTTTCGGCATATGTTGTTATTAATTCCTCGAGCAATTTGGGGACGTTGTCTGGAGAACTATCTTCCAGTAACAAATTCATGGTAAAACCATTGAATTTCCATCATATTGAATGTAACACTAGGAAAATAAATAGCTTTTTTGTTTGAAATTAAACAAACATCACGATATAAAAATGTCAAATCACTTTTTTAATCTGTCAGTGTCATCTATCAGCTGTCAAAAGTACTTGACAGTTAAATGGTGAGCTCATCGGCTTTCTTCCGTTTTGCCTACCAGTAAACTGGTAAAAGTATTTTCAAATTTTTATCTTAAGCTTAAGTAAAGAAGCACAAAAATTGTAAATGCATAAAAAAACTATCAATTCCAACAACACATGTTAGTGCACTTGATACCACACAACTCACAATTTATGAGTTGCCTAACACAGCAATTATTATTTCTGGGGAACAACTTAGCAGAATAGTTGCTAATGCAAACTTAGCAGAAAATAAGCAAAGAACAAAATATGTTGATTGTTGACCACTCAAACATGCTTAAGAAACACAAGCTGATTATAAAATATAATAAGTGCTATGTAAATAGCTACAGTTCCATGAGAAAAATATTAAGAGGAGTCTGTTTTCATTCTTAAATGAATTTCTTCAAAATGGAACTTTGCTCTTGTCTTTATTTAATTTTAAGTAATTATACATAAAATTGATAATCACACAAAAGTAACATGATATTACCCACAACTTGGCTTGCTATGGGTTATGGTTAATATTGAACTGGCTTCTTATTCAGTTTCCCACAATGCACCACAAAAAAGGTTTTTCTTGTACAAAATGGCTATCAACATAGGGATTTGTTCATTTAGCAAAAAAAAAACATATTTCTACAATTGTCACACTATTTTTACTGGCATTATATCCAGTACATACATTGAATATTTCATTATTTTTTTTTTATTAACTAAAAATATATTATTATTCATTCCTTTAATTTCATGGACATTTTACCTACTTAAACTTTTGAATTTTTGCCATTCTAATACTAACTTGATGTTAACAATTGTAAGAAAATATTAACTCACAGTAAGTAATAACTTTTTTAGAATATGACCTGTGTTTCAGTTCCTAATAAGAAGTACTGCTTACTACAATAGGGTAAATGACTAGGACAAAAATTTGCTAATTTTCTAAATAGAAGTAAGCTAAAATAGTAAAAAAAAATATTTCCAAAATTTCAGCTTCTATTCTTTTTTTTGTAATAGCTCTGAAAAGTTGGGCAGGCTAGTCGATTTATTTTTGTCCATTTTTTATTAAATTTTAATATACCATTCAAAAAATTAGGCAATTTACAACAGCTTTTGTTATGAAACCAATCCCATAAACACAATATTTAATGTACAAACTACTGGTATGTGACATCACAATGGAGTATCATATTGTATGGAGCTTTTTAGGAAGGGCCTATTTTTGGGAATTTTAAGTTACCATATCTTTGAGAGAATTTCAGCTATCAGAGTCATTTTTACCAATGTTTCTATTTTGGAGGGTCTTTGATTACCAATAAGAAAAAACAAATTGTCATCTTGCCCATTACTGTCATTGTTAGATAATAACCCTGTAAATGTTATAGCACAATGGACATAAAGACAGTAACTAGTAAAAGTTCCCGAATTATGTTTGTAATGCCTTGCCAAATGCTTAGAGAATATGGTTAGAGCTATGTAAAAGTTGCCAAAGTCATACTTGCACCAATTTTTCATTTAAGACTGAATACTCTTTGTTATGCCAATTCTGTTAGTTATTTAAAGCAGTAATTTAAATCAAAACAAAGATATTAAAGTTATCTTAAGTAGTAGTAGAAAAAGCGTTATGAGTATTGTCCTTATTACAAGTAACATAGAACTAAGAAGCAGGGAATATAAAACACTATGAATTTTCGTTTGCAGTTCAATTTAAAATATGGATTGTGATTATTTTATTTATTTATAAAATATATTCTTTACATAATTATGTTCTTTACTTAACCTGTGGGTAAATATAGCTACCAATTAAAATTTATTGCATTTGTATTATAAATCTGGGCTAGCACCTGTAGTCGATTGCCGCCGATGCCGATTTTGAAAGCAGTTATACTGTTGATGTTATATTAACCATGTAGTATGTACTTACAAGTATATAAATAGTTCTAGTAAGTTTATACTATAAATTGTATAAAGGCAAATACCATATCGATGGTGTGATCATACAGTAATTTATTAACAAATGAAAGATAAACCCCATGTAATTAAAAAATAAAAACTTTACAAAAGTTTTGTAAAAACGTAGTAGAAAAGAGAGATTTAAATAGGTTATAATATAGAAAACTTTTAAAAAGACAATGTAACATTTATTATTGTGTAACTTTACTTACCGATAAACACGGAGTTATTTTGTTTTCTCTTATTGCTATTGTAAGAACCATCTAAGTTTTGATTACTTGAACTTTTGTCGTTGTCACTAGCCATTGGAAAAATTGGCAAAAGATAACGAGAGTGTTAAATCATTATATAAATAACTTTATCGAATGTTGTTAAGGTAAAAAATGCATATTATAGCTATAATAAAGTTAAAAAGTATAAAAACATTTCCAACACAAAACTCAGATGTTTACACCCTCTTGAAATTCACTGACAGACGTTGAAACGTTTAAAAACAGCTGCTGTTCTTATTCTAGTTTTATCTGTCTCAAATATTGACAGATTTCTGAACTGAGGGATACCGTAAATTGGTATAGAAAGTCGTGCAAATATGGTTCCCGACTGTGTGTCAAAAACTATACAATATAAAACTGTACATTGTACACCATATTATTTTGAATTATCTATTTACCTGTTCGACTTAAACTCAATTACAAGATAGGTCGAGCTTTATCTCGTAATGTGAGGAACATATAAGTTGACTGATTATTATGATTAAAGAAACGCTTTATACACGTTACGACGTTATATACACTAATCGAATGTTAAAAAAGTTTAAATAGACAATTTAAATACTTCTAGACTAAAACAGTTCTATTTTCAAATTGTTAAGTTTTATCGTGAGATACGACCAACGATCTTGATCTTGAGTGTACTTAAACTTTTTCTAAAATTCGAAAATATTGACTAAATTTTTATGGAGGCTCTACACTCTCGCCGAGAGCTCTCCAGCAAGAGTCTCGTCACTCTCGTGGCGAAAGTCTCCCAAGCGTGGCCTGGCAGGCGAGACGAGGCGAGTGCAACTATACACACTCTCGCACTTTGGCGGTCACTTCGCGTTCGCGTTTTGTATAGTTTAAATGATTTTTTTTTTCACAGAGGATAATGACTTCTACCGCCAATCTTAAGCAAACGCAGAAATGAAATTGCACTTTGCACAGTTTTGTCCACCAAAGTCGCTTTTCTGATAAGTGCATAAGTGACACAACTCACAATATGTCTTGTCTAGTAATATAATTTTTCTATATCAGTGGTAGAGCGTCAGCCACCATAGAGAATTCATCTTTCATCTTTGATTTATTTGTATTCTATATTGTCTATTTCAACTTCTCAAAAAAAGATAAATCCACAAAAAATACCAAGCATAATTTTGTGCATTGATTTTAATTTTATAATTAAGGAATTTCTATTAATCTTGTGGTTATAAGCTCACTAAATAAGTATTGAAGGCTAAAAATTTTTTAAAAACACTGTGAAATCATTGGCACTTGCTGATGTGATTTACTGAAATGTCATCGTATATGGCTGGCGTTTTTGATTTAGATTTGGATGTGGATACAGTTACAGTTGGGGATTCTGACGACGATGATATTATTGAAGTTGATGAGGTACATATAACTCAATTGATAATCCAAGTGTAAAGCTTCGCTGTTACCTAACCTCAAATATATCAATGGTCAAGGATAAAGACCTATTTTAGCTGTTATTTTTGGGGTCATTATTATATTGCTACACATTAGTCAACATAATACTGTCTTATTTAACCTATTCCTAACTGTCTGTCCATTATGAAGCAAAATTGAATCATTGTTTATTAATAAACTGCTTTTAATACAGGTTGATTATGACCCTGAGCTACATGTGAACACTATTGTTGAGTAAGTTTTTGATATTGTTTTTATTATGCTTCTTCATGCAATGTAATATTTCTAAATTATATTTTATTTGAAGGGCTGAAGGGTCTGAAACTATTCAGTTATCTGAGGACAATGTAAATCCAGGACAATGCAAACGCCTTGGACCACAAGATTTCGAATTGCGTAAAGTTTTGGGAAAAGGAGGATATGGAAAAGTGTTCCAAGTGAGAAAAATAACTGGACCTGATGCTGGGGCACATTTTGCTATGAAAGTTCTCAAAAAAGCTTCCATAGTTCGCAATCAAAAAGACACTGCACATACTAAAGCAGAAAGAAATATACTAGAAGCTGTAAAGGTAATTTTAAATTAAGGAATAGTTTTTCTACTGCAACTAAAAATTCTGGTAGACATTGTAAAATTTTCATGGTACATAATTTATAAATATAAATAATACATAACATATGATATAAAGATATTATTTTAAATTAATAAAAAAAAACTTAACTCAGTTTCTTCAATACTTTTCAGCATCCTTTTATAGTTGAATTGGTTTACGCTTTCCAAACAGGTGGTAAACTGTATCTTATTTTAGAATATTTAAGTGGGGGAGAGCTATTTATGCACTTGGAAAGAGAGGGTATATTTCTTGAAGACACAGCATGGTGAGTTTCATCTACAAAATTTTCATTATAAAATTATGTTTTTAAAAGCAACTGTACTAATTTTTTTCCTTGTTTCAGCTTTTATTTATCAGAAATAATATTGGCTTTAGAACATTTACATAGTTTAGGAATAATTTATCGTGATTTAAAACCAGAGAATGTTTTGTTGGATGCACAAGGTCATGTTAAATTGACTGATTTTGGTCTTTGCAAGGAACACATTCAGGAAGGAATTGTTACACACACATTTTGTGGTACAATTGAATATATGTAAGTTTTTTAAATGTATTATTGGCAGATACAATACACATGGATTACTTAAAGGTGTCCAAATATATGAGTAACACATAGGAGCACTTACTCTAACATTATTTTGGTCCATTTTTTTTTACCAAACTTTTAATTATTTAATACTTTTGAAGTCTTGTACCTAAAAGGTAAAAATAAGACGTTAGACTTTCATGTCTGTCTGTTTATATGATATTGACTGTACTGTAACTTCTTGAAGGAAATTCATGTTTCACAGTAATAAAACTTGTTTCTCATGCACTTGTTCCACTTTATTAATTAATAATTTACAATAATTTTGTTTTACATGACCGTTTATGGTGGATGGTTATGATGACAAGATGTTAAAACAATTACAGATTGTAGATCTAAGTACTGGATCTCTTTCAATTTCCCCCATAATACATTTGAATTTTTAAAAATAGAAGATAAATGTAATAGCAAGTGCTTGAAAAACAAGTTTTTTAACTGTTTATCTGTTTTCAGACAAGAAGTGTTATAGCTTAAGAGTTAAAATTTTTGACAAATTATATATTTACCACTAGAACAGCAAATACTAAAAACAAAATTTAATATTCTCATACAACACACATGTGTTTTTTCCACACATTTTTATTTCTAAATTTTCTTCTAAAAATTTTGAATTACTTAGTTACAAACATGTTATTAATACTTATAACTCATGCGGGTTAACTTGGCACACGGCTGGACTGACTTTTCTTTAAAGTACTGACCTCATAAAAAATGTTGTACTTTTTTTGTATTATTTATAAATTTGCTACCGCCGTGAGTGGTGACGGCCGGTAACCATGGCCACCGTCCCCTGCCTCGCCGCGCACATACCTAAGGCGCGGTATAGCACTTGTGATCAAGCTATACCATAATATTATGCATAATATTGACATAGAATTTAATATTTGTGCGTAGTTACAATACGATTAGGTATACGGCTTCTTGTGTATGACCAGTAGGGCAGAACAAAATAGACTCTTAAAAACGTTGAAAACATTTTAAGGTTAAGATAAGATTTAAGAGTCTATTTTGTTATGCATTGAATGCTAAAATATTATGTAATTGCTAGCAGTGTTGTCCCTATAGATATAACTCGATGACTAACAATGACAAACTTAACGAATATATAACAAAAACTTAACATTAACTTTGACAAGTAATGATTAGACGTAACAGATGTTGTTATGTCAACGCTACTGGACATAGAATTTATAAATTTTTGGCTTGATTTTTTCAAACTGTTTTATGCTAACGCTACTCGACACAAAAGACGAATGCGGGGTACTGCGCGGGGAAGCAGGAGGGTGGGTGACATAACTGACATTTCAAGCCGAGTGCCTAGTTGACTCACAGGAGTTATACATAGATTTACTGAATTATCATTTTTTAATATGTATTATTGTTTTCAGGGCACCAGAAATATTGACAAGGAGTGGTCATGGAAAAGCTGTAGATTGGTGGAGTCTAGGAGCCTTAATGTATGACATGCTGATTGGCCAGGTAAGTTCTGACATAAAATCTGATTGGCTAAGTGGCTTTCAATTTATAAATGGCCTATTTATTCTCTTAAGGTGTTTGTTTTATTTTAGCCTCCATTTACTGGTGATAATCGCACGAAGACTATTGAGAAAATATTAAAAGGGAAGTTAATGCTACCAGCCTACCTCACACAAGACGCTCGCGACCTCATAAGACGCCTCATGAAACGTTCCGAAACACAACGCTTAGGTGCTGCTGGTGCCTCTGCCGTAAGAGGCCATGCCTTTTTCAAACATGTCCATTGGGATGACGTGTTTGCAAGACGGCTTGAACCACCTATCAAACCTAGATTGGTAGGTTACTTTACCTGGGTTTCTTGGAAGCCTTAGAATATATATAAACTTGTTCATAAAAATTATATTTTATTTTAGGCTAGTGAAGATGATGTCTCACAATTTGACACCAGATTTACTTTACAAACACCTATAGATTCTCCTGATGAGTCTACCCTTAGCGAAAGTGCCAATTTAATGTTTCAGGTATGTAAAATAATATTGTAACATAATTTCTATGTTAAAATAGGTCCTTTCACAAATGATAAGAAAATATAGAGGAGACTTAAGTTAGAATTGTGAAGCTGGTGTAGTTTAGGTAAAATGTTATAAAAACTCTAGTTTGTATTGTTTATGTTCTAAAAAGGTCAATGATTGTTGATGGCTCCATTCCCAATTAATTTTTTTCTTGATTTTTATAATTACTACTTTCTGTGTCTGTTATAAATTTGAAGGGTTTCACGTATGTCGCGCCCTCGGTGATGGATGAGATACACAAGCCCCGCGTGATCACCGCACGCTCGCCGAGGCGACCGAGACCCCTACACCACAGTGCATTCACTGTTCCTCCATCAACTGCCCATAATCTCTCACATGCTCAACCTGAAGACCCCATGGAAGTGCAAGGTCTACCAATTTAGTAAGTGGTACTAATTTACCAGCATTTTATAACCTTTTTGTAATTATTGTTCCTCGTTGCAACAGTATGCTCATATTAAGTTATTTTGTAACCCTAGAAGCCTAATCTACGCCTGCAAGACGTACACGCAATCGAATATCATTTGTGTCTTTCTAATGGTTAAAGGTAGCACATCATGCTCTTTGGTGAGTGAGAGTTAGTCAGATGCTAGCCCATGGTGCCCATCCAGTTAAGTTGAAACTCGCCAGTTTTGATTTATTGAAGTGTTGTATGTCTGCGAGACATATGTTTAGGCTTTGTAAAAGTTTTAACAAGGTTTACTTTTAATTGTTTTTCATATATTTTGTGTGTTTTTATTGTTTCACCTTTATAATATATCTCATAAATTAGAGGAATGCGATATTTTAACAATCCTAAACGTTTTTATTATTCACTAGTTGGTGCCCGCAACTTCGCTGCGCAAAAATTTGTATATCACGCGAGAACCGTAAATTTTCTCGAGATAAAAAGTAATATGTTCGCCCAGATCTAATAACTAATACACAAAAAAAGATTTATTCAAATCCGTCCAGTAGTTCATGAGATTAGCGCGTACAGACTTTTTTTTGTCGATATGTGTTCTATTAGTCTTCATTAGCACACCCACATTGATTATTTTCTAAAAATATTAAATGTACAGACACTTCAATTTTACTGTTTTATTAAATATAGATTTCGAAGTTTTGGATGACCATCTATCGATGACGTGCAAATTAAAGTATGTTCCCTTAAAATCAGGAAATCTTTTTTAAACGTACAAAAACGGCATAATGTTGGAATGTGTGTAGACTCCTCTTAAATTTTACTAAGACTTCTGAATTCCCATTATAGTTATTCTTAGAGCAGACATTTAGTCTGCTCTAAAATAATTAATTGGCTATAAAAAAAAAATCTATAAAAAGCTGTATGCAAAAATTTCACAAAAAATCGTCTTTCGAAAGTAAATATAAAGAAATAGTATATTTCTGTTTGTTTTGAAAGACGACTTTTTGTGAATTTAACATACAGTTTTATTGTTGTCGAAAATAACTGTGTGTAATTTTAGTTCATAAGTATTCATTCAATTTTTAAGTAAAAAGTTAGTATAGGATTATTTTCACCTAAAAGTTGTGAATAATATGTGTATGCCTCTGAGACTACGTTGTGTACTCTATATATATAGATTGGGCTTCTTGGGTTAAATGACTTAAGTGTAAATTTTGAATAAGAAAGACATGTTTATGTAACCAAGAAATAATTTATTCTGTTCCAAAATATCATCTAACACAAGTTTCTTTTCCAGGTCTAGAATAATTGAAATAGTGACCATTCTATACAAAGAATAATTCAACTACAAATGCTGCCCTTATATTTGTCCGTAAATAATAAATGTAATGGTACTGTTTTATACTATTATATTATTAATAATGTACATTTTATACAAGTTACCGATTAGTTTATTATAATTTTGGTAGGAATTAATCACATATAAAAATTGTTCTAACATACTATTATGACAGAGTAATAATAATTTACAATATTATACCTTGTTACCAAGCTTCATGAATTGAAAAATAAAAAGTCATTTTTATTTTGTACATTGAAGTTTGATTTCATATTAAATTAGAGTTATTTTAAGTTTGTCTTATTATTTTTATAGATATTAATTTATAATAAATATTTTTTCTTTATTTTTGTTTTATTTTTTCTATAGTTTACTGATACTAACGCCTTATTCATAAAAATATTTAAACAGTGTTTAACTTCTCAAGATTCAATGTCTCTTTCTGTTGTGTGATGTTTTCAATGTTGAAAAAAAAACTTGATAAGTTAACCACTGTTAAAATATTTTTATAAGGCAGAAGCTAGAGTAATTTTAAATATATGAGCAATTAAGTATTTTACATCTTTTGAAGAATAAGCATTCAAATAAACATAAAAGTCATACTATTACGGGGGCAGTACAGGCTCAATCAATAATCGTGCAGGAGCGTGCTCAACAATAACTAAACCATAACAAAATTCAAACAAATACATTTCAAGTAACAAAAATAATCTTAAACAATTAACAACATTTCCGCACAAAGATCGCACAAGAAATATATATGCATGTCTTTGTCCTCTGAAATAACTGTAAAATGTCCATCACTACTACATGCACTGCTGTGTTTTGTAATACTATCATATATGCTGGATTTTATATCCCCTAACGTAATTGATACTTTAATTGATATATTACAATGTTCACAAGATAGGATACCAACTGTTAGATTGAGATTGTTTTTCTGACAAATCGGACAAATAACATTCTCCTCTTGTTGTAAAGAAGACCAATCAATGTTGTTCATCTGTGACCTTTCATATTCCTCAAGCCACCTGCAAAAATATAAACCATATCAACTAGACAAAATATTTAAGCATAGTATAATATTTTCCCATGACCCATAAATTTTTTTCAATATTAAGAAAATAAGCTAGTTTTTAAACAGCAATACTGCCGCCCTCAAGCTTAAATGGCGTTGCCTAACATCTATTATAAATTGAACATCTAATATTGCTGTTATGAAGTACCAAGCCCATAGAAAAACTGCATCGTTTTTTGCTCATAACTCAAAATGTACTTTTTGCACATAATGGCATTTTAGCTTAAGGACAGCAGAATACTAAACCTACCAATTGAGTTCATCTTGTATCAACTCCTTTTTTATTTGCTCTAATAATTCCATTTCCTCAGCCCCATATAAATCCTCACCATTGGATGGATGTAGGTTGAATGTATCATTGTAAATTTGAGTAAGAGTTTGTTCTAGATCTGTTCCATCAGATAAGCCTCTAAATTTGTTGATTAACACACTTCGGCTATTCAGAATTTTATGTTTATAATCCTAAAATAAAAGAGTATGTCTTAAAAAGATTGCGTACCAGACGTTTTCCATACAACCATATGTTGTGGAAATGCCTCAGAACTAAGCTTCTATATTTTTAAATAGTTATAATTTGATTTAGATTTTGACATGTTTTGATTCAATATATTTACAAAATTTTAAAATTTACAATAAATATGAAAAAAATTAAACATGGAAGCCTAGTTCATATTTCCACAACATACTACAAATTCATTACTCTAGGTGAGGGTTTTGAGTAGGACTTCCCAACCGGCATGGTCAACCGTAGAGAAATGTTAGGTGGGAAGAAGTAAGAAGAAATCAGTTTTTAATATTTACTTTATAATAAATGTCGATTTTTCTCTGTACAATATATTTTTACCGTATTATATGAATCATGGGGTGCCCCCATTTTGAAAATTTTAATTTTTGGCTAGTTGAGGCTTAGCTAAATAAATGTTGGGAAAGCATGGTTTAGAGGTGGAAAACATTGTTATTGCCCTCTGTATGGAGACCATTTGGTACACAATCCTCTTAAATATCAAAAGTGATAGAAAATTTGACAATAATAAACAAAATGTTAGTAATAATACGTAAAGTTTAAACCTTTCTCAATTTATCTTTTATTTCCTTTGGTGAGCCTGCTATTTTGCTTCTGAGATTTCTGTAACTGGGTGAACGACAACTACTCATCATGGAATTTTAGTATAGTGATATAAATTTCTGAAATAATATTAAGTAAACAAAATTAAGGTATGTATGTATCCAAGGTAGTCCGCAACTTCTCTGCAACGATCAGGTTATTGTAATGAAATACTTTCGAATATTCTTCACTTTACTGTGTTACCGACAAATAATGTTGTTTATTCAACTTCTTAATATTATACAAAGTAGCCAAAATAGCAAAACATTACACATTTGAAGACTGAAACACTAAATCCAGTTCGCGCCAAGTCATATCCACAGACTAGTAAGCATAAATAAAAGGTACTACTGCTAGTAAGAGATACTATGTCCTAACCATAGATTACTACGTACTACTTAAACTGGTCCTAACTCCTAAGTCCTAACTCCTATCCATAAATAAAAGGTACTACTAAAACTCCTATCATTTATCATTTTTATCAATCATATTCATACGGATGTTATTTGATACCCTTATTTATTTATTTATTTATATGGCGCTTGGCTATAACCATGGCCAGTGTCAAGTAAAGGCGGGAAATCAATTTTCT
>JAOTAV010014145.1:0-54639 GCA_026546445.1 Cyclargus thomasi | reverse complement strand
AGCACAAAAAATTTCATCAAAATCGGTCAAGCCGTTTCGGAGGAGTATGGCAACGAAAACTGTGACACGAGAATTTTGTATTAGATGATCATATAAAACGGAGCTCTTTCTATTACATTCTATAGTTTGTTGACTTCACAACAATGAATGTTGTGAAGTAAAAATCATCGCAAAATGTTACTAAAAATTAGGCCGCTGCCACAGAATATCTATATAATATAAGTTTGTTAAGATTGGCGTATTCAAAGATACAGATACAAAGACAAGCAAAGGGAATGGAAAAGCATTTTTAATTATATTACCATGTACATACAGACAGCGATCGGTTACAATTTAATTTAAATTTATTTGAAATTGGAATTCAACGATTTTTTGTAACGGTTACTTTCCTTCCAGCCTTCAGGTCTGCTGGAACAGCCGTTGACGTACAGCAGTATGCAGGAGGTGTATTGTATATCTCGTTGGGACCTCGCCAGGAAATACTGCCTACGCATCGTCATGTCTAATGGATCTCTTTTGTTACAAGTAAGCTTTATTATTTATTAGCTTTTGCTCGCGTCTTTAGACAGTGTGAAATTCGAAAATCACGTAAAAATGTTCTTGTTAAACCTTCGGGAACATTTTTTTTTTTTTCAAGAAAAAAATTAGCCTCCGTTACTCTCCGTATTTTCAGCTGCGCTAAAACTTGAGTCTATTAGTTGCTTC
The DNA here is from genome assembly GCA_026546445.1 of Cyclargus thomasi. Classification (NCBI taxonomy): domain Eukaryota; kingdom Metazoa; phylum Arthropoda; class Insecta; order Lepidoptera; family Lycaenidae; genus Cyclargus; species Cyclargus thomasi. Next base: position 53,934 of record JAOTAV010014145.1, on the reverse strand, counting down.
GTGGTGCGAAAAAAGAACAAGCAAATTAAGGAATAAGGCCCAAAGCATTTTTGCATAAATAAACTGTTTGACATTCAAAACACAATTTTATTCGAATCTGTTATATCTGTATTTCATACCGAAATTAGCGCATTCAAAAAAATAATAATCTCTTCAGTTTATTATTAGTAGATTTAATTCACAAACATATAGATAAGAATAACACAAGTCGATAATAATAATCTAAGGAAATACGACGGAAATAACTATAGAAACTAGCGTATTGTTGTAAAACAAAAACATTTTACTAGTATGTCTAGCTTGGTATAACTATATAATAATAGTGTTAAATTGTAATAAAATACAATTAACTTACGACATCGTCTCGTCAAATGTACGTTATCGTAGAGGTGCCATGTCGTAACTCGTAGCGCTACGACATTGCCATGTACACGTGAATTAAAAACTGTTACCGATCAGAGATCACAAGCATAAGCGCGTCCGTAGCCCAGTGGGCAAAACCTTTCGCACTCGAGAGGGTGCAGCTTCAAACTCCGGTGGAGGCGTGTACCAATGAGACATTTTCCGATCTCAAGTACATAATACGGATACTAATTGCCTTGGGAGAGCTAGGCTTTGCCACGAATGGGTCGGCTCGACCGGAATGATACCACGGCCTTACAAAAAACTGGCGTGAAACGGCGTTGTGCTGTGTTTCGTTCAGTGCGTTTACCGGTGGCCCAACTTCCCTAGTTCCCCTATCCCTATTCCCTCATAGGCCGGCAACGCATTTGCGACTCTTCGGACTGCGACCTCTTCTGTGTCGAAACTTGAATTTATGTTGAAATGTCGTGTCGTAGCTCGTAGGGCTACGATATCGTTATCGTAGCTCTACGAGCTAAGAATCCCAGATCCAGTACTAAATTGATTTATAGAAGAACCTCCGTAAATGGTTGGGTTATATAAAACACAGCCTTAACTTTAAGCTAGATACTGTTAAATACCGTAGCTTTGTACTTAAAATAATAATACTATAATAATAGTAATACTTTTTCTGATGGTTTCTATTCCCAATCCTTAAAGAAAAAATTCTTAAGTTACGTGTTACATTATGCAAGAATTAAAACATTGAAACAGTTTTCATTAACAAAACATTGTCTTATTTAATTATTATGCCAACTGTTTATATTTTGATAACGAATGCTTGTTTTGTTTTCGTTGTTATATTTCATATTAAATGCGATCATAGAGAGATAACAAAATACATCTAATAATATCGAATGAAATATATTTTCATCAATCTAAGATAACGATTACATTATTAACTAGTTGTTGCCCGCGACTACGTCCGCGTGAAACTTTATAAATTCTCCTGTTTGTACGACATTTTTTTATTACTGCTCGGCTCCTATTGGCCGTAACGTGATGTTATATAGGGCTCTATAGTCTTCCTCGATAAAATGACTAAACAACACAAAAAGAATTTTACAACTCCGGCCAATAGTTCCTGAGATTAGCGCGTTCAAACAAACAAACCAGCTTCAGCTTTAGATTATCAGTATCGAAGTATGGAAAATTATTTTTACTTCGTACTAACGTACATTGTAAATTGTATTCCACATGATGGAAAACGAATCGTTAACATTCCTTTTTCATTACGTACACCACGTATGATCATAATAGTCAACCCAACGATAAAATATTACTATTTCATATTATCAAAATATATAAAAAATATTATCAAAGTAATAGTGGTAAACAGTACCATACGCCGTAAAAGGTCAAAAAAAAAACGGAAAATTTAAATTATCTTCCGTGCTAAGTTATTTTGATAATATATATTAAATATTAACAATGTGTTTCTTTCGCAGGCAAACGACGCGTACACCCGGGATCAATGGTATTACTCAATAATATGGCGAGTAAGCACATTTCTTATCATACACTCTGCCCGCCCGCTTTGTAGTTTGTCCCCAAATGGACAGAAATGAGGCCGAAAGTAATTTCTTCGCTAAGAACAATGGGACCGTAGACCGCAATGCGGGCGGCAAGCTGTGTGTATGCGCCCTTATTTTTTTCTTTTAAAAAAGCGTCAGTTATAATGTTTTTTTTTTTTGCAGAGAAATATGATAAGATATAAGAATTTCCTAACTAAGACTGCGCGAAAAGAAGTCGTTCTAAAGGAGCTAAAGGTTAGTTTTGGTTTAGAATTTTAGTGCTTGTGTGCCATTGTAGTTCTACAAAGTACTTGAAAGAGTTACGAAAAATCTTGCTTTGTGTGTTCTCTATGTAATAATGGAAAAGCTCACAGAATAGAAAGAAACCTGTCGTTTTGTCATAATTCTGTATTATATACACCACTACAGTTTCAGCTATTCTTTTATTTCGTATTTCTACTGTAGTTTCAAATTAAGCCAGCAGTAGGCAATACGCAGAATTATGTTTTGAAAACAAAAAAACTTCGCAATTAAAAATGCATTCTATTGTTCGCAGAACATGGTTGACTTTGCGATGACAACCCCACTGCAAGACGAGAGCGTGACGCGGGCTCCTCTACAGATCCTAACAGATTTGCTATCAGAGGTGATAAACATTTTATCGCAAATATTTAAATTTGAAATTAGCTATTCTGAGCAAATACAGCCCAATGACTTTGTACTACAATGGAAAAGTATTGACTATTGGGCACGCGAAAGGTGCTAATTTTTGGTAAAGAATCCTACTGTTTTAAGACAAGGAGTTCCATACTTCGCTGACTGAGAGAGTCAGCTGATTGCATCTTAATTTAAGACGGTTGAAATGATTTATCCTTATTGGTGAACAGAAGTAACGTGACCTACAAAATTGAACATGCATGATAAGGGGTGGGGTCCTAGGTTTCGTGGTGTGTGGTGAGCTGGCAGGTGGCCATAGCAACTTCGTCAAACATGGCCCTATCGAGTTTGAACTTATTTGATTCATCTTGACGAGTACTTTAATATTACATGTTAACTTAGTAAAAGACATCACATTAATTAACACGACCGGTTTCGATAAAATCATACTCAGGTAATAATGATATATCGAAAAAATTGTCCTATGTAGGTATTCTATTTCTGGAATTTTCCAAAGTTCAGATATCCCCTGACGGCGATCGACGTTCAAGTTATGATTGCTGTATGTATCATGAGCTATACCATATTATGATAATGTCGGTGAATCCCCTGAGAAGCCTTTGAGGTTTTAACACGTGATTGACGATCTTTTTTACTGGATTCTGGATAACATCAGATAGTTTTCTGTTTAATTTATATGGTGACGATTTTTATGCACAATCTACATCGACAAGGCAAATATTGACGAATATCTAACTGTTTTGCGTCTTGTATTGGAGCAACTTCACTGTAAAATACAATCCGAATATAAAACAAGTTATATTTGTGTCAACACAAACGTATTTGTTTAATGGTGTTAATTGCATCATTAATTACCTAATGAGTTATTGAAACCGGACGCGAGTGCCTGGAGGGTGAGAAGCGGGGAGCGGGGACTCGGGAAGAGGGGGGGCGTCACCGGCCGCGTCGCGCATTGACGTCACTCATTGATAACACCTTATCGGCATAAACCACTAATGAACCAACAATTATAAATGTAGTAAAAAATAAATAAAATTTAAATTGGATTTCCTATAACGTCATACCCATAAAAGTAACCAACGTGTAGAGTTACAACAACACTTTTAATGCGGGGTCATAATGGTGCACGTGTTTAATCGGATATCATGCCCTCTAGCGGTATTTTAATTACTTAAATGAAATAATTGTAATTAACTTTTTACGTCAGAAGAAATAACACCTAAAAAGTTAGTGACCTTCCACTAAAACAAAGAAGTTTATATAGTTTCGGTTTCGGAACATTTCCAAAACTTGCATGTAACATTGCTTTAAAAGTCGTAACTTATAACAATATATATTTCAATTAGTTTTGTCAAAATTTTAGTTTACAAAATAAGTACTGAATAACAAATGCCTCATAACAAAAACAACTATAATTATTATTATTGTTAAGTAATATCGTTATTTCGTCCATCAGAACAAAGAGAGCCCAGACTGGGAGGAATGGGCGGAGGCGGCAACCACTGTTGCGGCGCCCCTGCTCGCCGAGCGGTGTATCAACGAGGAGCTCTGCACGCTGCTGGCGAGGCTCTGTCAGCGGAGGCCCAGGGCTGCGCCCCTGCCGGCGCTGGCGCCAGCAGTCCGAAGAGTCCTGACGCGAAACGTAGACTTTGGGAAGGCTCCCAGTGCGAGGCAGTTCGTGAAGGATTACATACGGTGATTATTGTTATTTCAAAGATTTACATGGGTGAGGTTACGTCCAAGGACTAAAAGAAGATACCTACACTTTTCAGTCTCGCTCTGCAACAAGTCCAGTGGAAGTTATAATATTCATATGATTTTATTTATATAAATTCAAATCCAAAATCATTTATTTCTTTGTGTGTACGTACCGGTACCTTTCCGGTACTTTTACCAGTTTACGGTTATAAAATACGGTTTTTTACTGAATCGATCTCCTAGAAATACATCCAACATCACTTTGACGCTCACAGATTATGGGTTACCGTATAGTTTTTAGTGTAGGTAGGTATTGTAACTGAATTATCCAATCGCTGTACGTGATTGTACCCCGTGGCGACGCAGGCTGCATTCTAATTATTTCTTTATTGATTTTCGAATATAAATTACGTTTTATATTTAGACGCCATTAACTGTATTAGCTGCTTGTATTGTTGCAAGTTTTGTTTACGTTTCATATCATTCTTTACGCAATAAGAAGGTAGTAAGCGCACTTAAACCAGTACCTAAATAAGTAAGATTTCAGTAAAACAATCAAAAGTAAATTCTGAAGAAATATTAATTATAATATAATACATAAAAACTATAAATCATATAAGACAAGTATTTAAAACAAGCGATACCTACTTTCCGTTAAAGCATCCATTATGCGACGCACGCAATCGGAAAGTCAAAAGTTACTTTAATGGGGGTTCTAAACGGCGGGAACAAACATTACGCAAAGGTGCACTTTGATGGAATCCAAATTGCACCCTCAGTTCATGGGAGACGATTGAAAATAGCTATACTCGATGGACACCATTTAAAACATTAATATCTTAAATGCACCCTCAATTCAATTTTACGCCGTGAACTGAGGGTGCAATTTACTCCAAATCATACATATACATCAAGGTCGTGTTTGACATCAAGGTTTGTCAAACACGACCATTTGCAACATTAATATCTAAAATTCTCCTTCAGTTCATGGTGTAAGATTGAAAATGCATTGCATCATCACCTTTGCGTGATGCTTGTTCACGCCGAACGCCTTTAAAAGTTTTAAAAGTTAGAGAATTGAGATAAGAGACAATTTATGTATCCTGCTATAAAAACTATATTTAGAAGCTCTAAGTTTATTCTATTTTTAAACATCATAAAAAAATTGTCCTTAAATTTTCTTTTCATAATTTAATTATAATTTATAATTAGGCACATTATGAGTCCCACTAAAGCTATTTATGTCGTGCCTTTAGATAGTTTTAGTTTTTAACAATCTAGTGACGTAAAGTAACATTTTATTTATAAGGAAAATAGAAATACATGATGTATATTAATGGGAAACCAAAAATAACGTGTAGTGTTAAAGCGGAGACTTAAATTCAGATTGCTGGTATTTATCGTGCTTTGGGTTGTAGTACACACTTTAATTAAAACTCATAGGTAACCTAATTATTTCTAAGCCATTCGAAAATTCTTTGGTTTATAATGCTCGGTTCCTGAGATTATCCTTGTTTTTAAAATTTCTTTGAAACTAGGGTTCTAAATATTTTATTTAGAATTCTTTGAAAGCAGCAATAACAAAACCTCTTAACAATGATATACTTATTGCATATTTTAATTTTTCTGTTCGTATGTATATTGTATAGGCATAGTTAGGAACATGCGGTAGAGAATCCAGCTAGCACTCAAACATAGAACTGTATAAATATATTTTACGTCGACCATCAGCTAATAAATTGCGAAAATATGTATACCTAAAGGTCCATCTGCTCAAGAAAGCCATTAAACCCTCATCTTCTCCCCAGTGCTCTCAGCGCACACAACTCTGGAGACAGCCTGGTGCGGCGTTTCGTGGAAGTGACCCACGGTAACCGCGCCACTTGCCCGCACCCCCGCGCCGCGCCCAACCTCGCGGCTGTCACCCTGGCCGCTATAGACGACTACTACAGATACCACCTGGCGCTACACGTCTGCGAGGATAAGGAGCAGGAGGTTATGTGCTTCGCTGACATCCTGGTACATATGTAGGTAACAGTTTATCGCAGCAGCTTTTAGAGGTTAAAATTAGCTTTTTAGTATTATTATTTTTATAGCGACTCTATACAGTAAGAAAATTATATGACACGTACGTAATATATATCAATATCAATGAACTCCGTGTAGGGAACTCATACACACCCTTAAGTATAATTACTTAGTTTTTAATACATCCTATACAACAACTTTTGGAACACTATCAGTTTATGGCCACGGTCTCTTCTAGTTATATTATTATTTTGGTATATTATCACCATCCTATAAATAAAATGAGTAGAACAACCTAGTCATGATAAAAATATTTTTTTTCTTAGAAATTCAAACTTTTCCATGATGATATCAACACAAATATACAGCACCTGACATAGAAACCTACTCTTATAACACTTTTACCGAGACCAAACTGAATCATAACATGTCCTAGCTATGTCATGACTAAACAAAACATAAACGAACACCACCATGAGCCCGGCCACACATTAGCCGAATTTCTGATTGGAAAAATTCATACGCCTGTCAGATACCATACAAAAACCAGATCCCACCAGGATTTTTTTAAATGATATTTAGGGGACAAGTGAGCAGACGGGTTACCAAATAGAAAGCAACTACCATCGCCCATGGACATTTGCGACATCTAAAGAGTCGTAAGTGCGTTGCCGGCCATTTATGTGGAAATAAGGAACGGGAATAGAGATAGAGGATTAGAGCAGTTGGGTCACGTTAGTGATGAAAAATTCTAATAATGTGCAGCCGGAAAGTAATACAAAATGTCAGTAATTTTCCACAGAGAACCCTTTTTTAAAAGCTTATTATTTATTATTCATATCACCATATTTTATTTAATGTTAGAAAAGACGTCATTGGTGGACATTAATATAATTCATTAGTGTATTTAAAATTTTTAGAAATATACGTAATTTTGCAAGAGCTGTCGTTATTTTATTCTTTTTTGAAATTCCCGACTCCCGATTTGGGAGGCAAATCTATCAAGTGATGGGACACCTTAACATCAAAAGAGCTGCAATTGCATTGCCGACCTTTTTGAAGGAATATGGGCTTATAGGGATTGGGAATAGGGGGAAGGAAATATTGGTCAGTAGTTCACTCGACTTAACACAGCGCAAGAGCTGTTTGACGCCGGTTTCTGCGAGGCGCTTTTATTTCTCCGGTCGAGCCGGCCCTTTCGCGCCGAAGCATAGCCTTACCCATTTATTCATCCATCTGCATTTCCAGGTGCGAATACGAAGACTGGCTTGTGGTAGTAGGCAGTCTGCTGCAACCTGTGCCGTTCTGTCCTGCAGCGTTAGGCTGCGCAAGACTCGCTCAGCCGTTGTCGACGGTGCTCAGCCGCCTGGCCCATGACAGTCGATGTGCAGTCCATACCTGTGTGATACCGAGCCGGGCCGCCCGCCCCTGCCCGCCTTCGTGGCTCCGATCGGTCTCACCCTCTGATCCCATACTCAAACTGCCGCATAAGCAACTGTGCCAGCTTTGGGGTGATATGGTAAGTACTTGAGCTTACTACATAATGTGAAGATACTCACAGTTTAGAAGAATTTTGTTGGCAAATGACGGGGCTTCGTAATGTACTTTGACAAACCTTAATGAAAAACAATTTTTCATGCACTATTTCCACTATATTCACTTTGATTTTACAAATTTATAACAAATAGTTTGGAATCAATCTTAGTTTCTTAGATTGTGTATTAAACCAAATATGATGTGATTTTTTCTTAAGCTTAAACTTTAAAACTTTGTACAGTACTAGTAATTCAGCCGTGCTTGCTGCCTGTGAAATGACACATCTCATTGATTGTACTGTTGGTTCATGGTGGAACTTCATGTTCAATTGGAATATAGTGGAAATAGTGCAAGAAAAAGTGTTTGATTAAGGTTGAACATGAATTACAACCATGAACCAACAGTACAATCAATTACATACATTCTCTCTACTCGTATATAGTTTGACGAAACCAAACAGGTACCTCAGCGTAGATTCTCTATACGTCCATGACTAATTTAATCGTACAAGATACTATCAGACTTGAGTGCGCGGCGTGACGAACAACCCCGAACCAATCTGATATACAAAAACTTTTGTCTTAATTTTTTGTCGTTTGCCATATAATGGCGTCTAGCGATGTTTCTGTTGCCTTGTGTAATGATAACTAATTTAATAAAAAATACTAGTCCTTATCAGAACTATAAAGGCTTACGCAGGATGTTTACAAAGTAGTGACTAACTGAGTTATTGTGAAGTACGAAGTCGCGGTATATGGGACACGGCACAAAGCGATTTTACGCTATTATCTTTGTTTACAGTTACAAATGTTGCTCAACTGTTGCTGTAAAAGAAAGAGCTTCCTGCAAAGTATGAGTAAGCAGCTGCCCGACTTCGTCATAGTGGCCATGACCGAACACGTAAGTTGTGTGAAAATACTTTCTTTTTTTAACCAACTTCCAAAAACGAGGAGGTTCTATATAATTCTATATAAATATATATCTCAAGTTATAAGTTAAACTCATTTAACTAAAGAATATTATTTCACAAAAAACTCAACTGTGAGTTGTGACATCTCAAGGAGTCGTAAATTATATCGTATGAGTTACTAGTTGGTTATGTAAAGGACGTTCTCGTAATTCTATAGACTTCAGATTTATATGATAAAATATTTTAACCGACTACAGCGGAGCCTAAATGAAAAGTGTAATGACTTTGACATCATAAGTAGGTATGATTGTTTGTTCACCAACTAACGCGGTTATGCTACTGAACTTATAAAGCTTTTTCTAATACTAGCTGTTCCCTGCGGTTATACTGCGGAAAATAATTTGTATAATATTTCCCAGTAGAAAAAAGTAACCCATGTATAATGTATATAGTGCTAATCCAGAATACCTGCTTGCTCTATATCAAATTTTATCAAAATCGGTTCGACCATTTAGGCGTAAAGAAATAACAAACATACAAACTTTCGTATATTATGAAGTAGGTAGGTGTGTGATATGATGATATACTGACCGTAATCATCAAGCATCCCGCTTGCTCGTTTGCCCTCTAATGTCATAAAAAAAATCTAGCCGGCTGCGCTCGAGGGTCTCTGCCTGATGCTAGAGTGGGAGATAACGAACGGGGAGCAGACGCAATTGGAGATCATCGCCGCGCTACAGGGGACTGACGCGGGACAGCAACACTACAGGGACCTGTGTGAGAGACAGCAGACACTGCAGAAATTGGTAAGATTTTTATTGGATCTTTATACACACCTAAGCCGCTAACACGAGTCGTCGCCACAAACCGGCGGCCTTTGCGGACAGAAACTTGTCGGCGATACGTACTACGTATAATATGTTTCAACTATTGCCTACAAATGTCGACGACGTTGGCGGCTTAGGTGAGTGGAGCGCCTTGTGTTGTTACTGATGGTTCACGAAAGTAAAGAATTCCTGTAAGAATAAAATATAACTGATACCTAAGAACTTCTGAGGACGGCAAAACTTTTCGTGTAAAATTTGTCGCGTGCCAATGGTAGCACTCATGACAATATAGTTCGCTATCCTTGTCTTTTTTGCCAGTCTGGATCATTGCTTACGGCATTGGAGTATGGTTTAGATTCACAAATTAGCCCGGCAGAACAACGTCTGTCGGGTCCGCTAGTAGTTTCATATAAAGCATTCCATACAGCAGTCTGAAACCTTTACTGATATGTTGCAGCAAGCGCCGGGCGGGCCGACGCGGCTGGCGCTGCCGGTGCGGGCGACGGACGCGGACGTGGCGGCGCTGCTGGAGGGCGGCGCGCTCGGTAACCTCGAGTGCCTCAGCCTCGCCTTCACCAGCGTCACCAGCGCGTGCGCACACCATCTCATAAAGGTACCTACTTCTGATAATGATGACTCCCACACCGGTTTCAGTGACGGTGGACGTTTTATTGTGCCCAAGTTCCCTTACTCGCTCTTAGTAGACGTATTATCTAGTTGTTTTTTTAAGAGAGTATAAAAGCGTTAACGGGTGCAGGCTGGTAGCGGTTGGGTACAAAAATGATAATGCGGGTGTCATACTCATGTTGTTAACCTGAATTACTTTCATCGTTCGTCTTAGTAGTAGTCAGCGATAAATCAAGTTTTCTGTCCGCCTTAGGCTTATCATCAACCTAAACATTTTTTTTAAATTTACTAAACAATTTTAGCTCCTCATACCGATCTTTGCGTTCTATAGAATATAATATAACAGAATATAATTTATTTCCGAGAGCTAATTTTTTGTGCAAAACTTCTGCCTCTTGGGCATGGAAATGTCATTACATTTAAAACAAATTTAAAATCATAATAGTCAAATAACAAATAAAATAAATGAATACACTTAATAAAGATTAGTAAGTAGTAGAAACGGTATTTCAAAAAAGCAATTAACCAGCAGTCAAAAAAGTCTAGGCTACAGCGTAATTAGCCTGTAGTATTAATCAGGCTTTGGTGTTAATCAGCTTTTGTTAGTGATGGTATTAGAAAACCGTAACCGTTTATCGCAACACAATTTCGATTGCAGCTCCCGTCCCTCCGGTACCTGAACCTGTGGGCGACGCAGTTCGGCGACAGCGGCGTGCAGCTATTGGCTGAACACCTGCCGCGCCTGCAGGTCCTCAATCTATGTGAGACCCCCGTCTCCGATAAGGGCGTTGAAGCGCTATACGGTAAGTTGAAAGTAACAAGATTCGGAACACAAACACAGCTGGCCAAAATAGAAAAAGCCTGTTTCACCGCTTACAGATAGTCTATTTATTTGTAGATACATACAACTTTATTTGACAGATTTTGAATGGAAAATCTGTCAATAGGAACTTTAACAGTAAGCGGTGAAATAGGCCTTAAACCTTTTATGTTTCCTACCTATTGTTAAGAGGTTTAAATTAATTAAGTAGTTGGTAGCTGGGGTTATTTATTTTACTGGTCTAGGAGTTATGTGAAAAATTCGCACCTATTTTGATAACTTAAACTTTTCATCTCGCCGAGAGTTCTTTTTCTATGAGATGGAGAAATCAAGATGACTTTTTTATTACTAGCTGTACCACACAAAACTTGCAGGTTTATGGTAAAGAGATAATTATAAATATCTTATTCGTTTTAATTCCTCAGGCTTATCGAGTCTGCGTCGTATAAACCTGAACAGTACGAAGTTGTCTGCGGGTGCGTTCGAAGTGCTACGTCAACGGCTGCCCCACCTGCAGGAATACGACGTCCGATACACAGAAGCCTGGTGACCGTCCCGAATCCGGCGCCATCGCCAAACGGGATCACATGTTACTAGAATGGACTACGTAGGAGACGACTCCCACTGGCTCAAGTATGATCTCGAACTGTAGACGCCATCTTGGTTTTTTAACGGTAGATGGCCGTGAAGTTCACCTTTTGATAAAAAAAAGAAAAATATAAACAAACTCCATTCCATGCAGTACACGCGTCGATTTGAAGGTATTTTGAGAATGCCGAGATACAAACCAATATAGTATTAAGAGGGCGATATAAGCAAAATTGACAATTGCATAAGTCTGTTTTATACTTGATAAGAAGCTACGAATCGTTTAATTTTTTAAACATAGATACTACATTATGTTTGTGAGCTTCTGTAGAAGCGAAAACGCGATAGCGTAAATTTTCCCAATATAAAAAATCACAAAGATGCCTCTAATTTTCACGCATATTTCTTCGTTTCGCAAAACGACGCATTCGACGGACTCAGTATTTCAACACACGATACAAAATTCTGTTACCGAGTTCCTGTAGAAGCGTTTTTTTTTAATTTTGTATATTTATAGAGTTATTAAGAAAAACTGTTTTCGCGGCGATTCCGCGTCGTTCTGTTTCATCTGAAATATGACTGTTTGTCCATAGACAAATTATTTTATATATAATTTCTATATTTTCTCTATGGTATGGTATAATTTCTCTATGGTTTGTCGTAAGTGTGAAGAGAGAAAGACGATGTTTTATTTTTTGCTTTATTCGCCTCCTTAATGCTGTTTTGATGCATTTCAGTGCATTTATCGTAGGTACTTTGAAAAGTATATAGTGAACTGTTCGTCCATGCATATTTATCTATCGGAGTACGTGTTACGTTTGAATGTGGTACAGTCGATATCAAAGTATGTTTGAATTATTTAATCTCGATTATTAATGAATATTATGTATTAATAATCTATTTATAGGTTTAAGAAAGTATACAATTTTATGGCTAAATGAATGATAATAATGTGATTTGTTATATTTATATAGTGTGTGTATGAAACACTAGTATGTCTGAGAGAAACGTTTTAGTGAAATGAATGGGAACTTTTTTGAAATACAGTCAACATTACGCTGCCTAGATTCGATTTGACCAATATTGTTATAATTATATTTATGAAAATAACACTTAGCCTAAATGTTTAAAATATTTAGACAAAGGTGCTCTGATATCTTGAAAATGAGGCCTTTTACACTCATGTTTCATTATATAAAATTGTAAACATCTTTTGTGAGTTGTGACCCAGAAATTAAGAACTTTTTTAAACCTTCTAAATGTCTTTTAAAAAGTTTATTGTGCTTATAAATGTTTGTTTATCAATACACGAATTAATAACTAGGATAAAAACAACTTCGTTAAGTTAAAAAAATATTTAACAAGTAGCACTAAAATTTTCAAATTACAAAAACAAGTTTTACACTTGCAGTGTACCTAAAACATATAAAAACGTCTTTATTATTTATGCAATGGATATGATGTATCTAAAATGTATTTAAAATTTAGATACTTACATGGTCTAAATCTTATTAAGTTTGTTTGCCAGTTACAATAAGAGCTTATTATTTTTATATTATTATAATGATATAAAATATAAAAATAATAAGCTTAAACATTAATATAATCTAATATTCCCAGTTCTTACGGCCATAAGTATTATGTAAATATAAAATAATAATAAGTACCTTCTATAATATAAAATATTGATGTGACTTAATATCACCAACGGTTTCAATTGACTTTTAATGAATACGCTTCTATATTTTAAATTAAAATAAGATCGTACTGTTTATTGGGCTGTGAGATCGATTAAAGTTTGATAATGAACTGTATACGAATGATCTAGGTACTAGCGTCAAATACATACAAAAGCCTTACGCCGTTTGTCCACCAACGCCGCCTACCGAGAACGAGATTATTTCCGCCACATAAAATAACACTCTATGACAGGTGACAGGTTTCATTTTCCTCTAGGCCAGTAATGACGGCGACGACATGAACGATAGAGCAATGTCACTAGAAAATAAAACCTATAGCCTAGATCATAAAGTTGCATTTAATCGGTCCTAAATAATCTCGTTCCCGGTTGACGGCGATGGTAGACAAACGGGCTTATGATGACTTATGTTATTGATGTGTTTGGCGCTGACTGTACCTCGCCGTCATGATCGCTCTGAAGTAAGTAGTAAGTCGCTGTCAATTTAAGTAACGTTCAATAAAAATTATACGAGCATTGTATTGGTAGGCATAAAACATGGAAAGTTACATTTGTGAACCTACCACTGCTATATAAATTAAGTTAACGTTAATATACTTATGCAATTCGTTCAATATCAACATAGGTGCATGTTTGTGTCTTTATAGGTTTTAAATGTGTGTATAGCTTGATAATGATGTATTGAAACTACTTATAAAATATATTTACAGCAAAATTCAAGGTACTTTAGCAGTGGCGTAACTACAAGGTGGTAAGCCGGTAAAATGCCAGGGGCCCCCAGCCGGAAGGGGCCCCCGATCAGCCACCTTAGACAAGTGGCAAGCGATTATTTTTTACAATAACCGCTTGACGTGTTTTTGTATTGGTTTGACAAAGTGGAACAAAAACGAATCTGCCACGGGCCTCGAACGGTATAGTTACGCCACTGAACTTTAGTGATCTCATTCTTCTTTCGTTTCAGGAACTCAGACTTTGAGTACCTCTAACATGTTTTGAGTAGAATTTAAGTACCAAGCACACAGTGTAGCAGAAACTATGTTCGGCCTACGTCGCCGTTCCTTTGGAATAAGATATAAATATAATTTAAGTATCTAACTATATTTGTGTGCATACTTCTAGTTAACCATCTAAGAAACATGTTTTGTTAGCAGTATACATTACATTTACAAAATTGTAATCATTACCAACTAGTAATTATTAGATAATATCTTACTGTTTATTTATTAAATGAAATGTAAATATTAGCAATTTAATGTTTAATATTAAAATATAGAGTTTTTTTTTTTGTATTTCCTTAAATTTTTTATTAAGAACAATTAAAAAAAATTGCTTGATGTTCATTATTGTCAAAATTCAATAGGGTCACAGTTCATTTATTACACAGACTGCGATTGAATCGAATGGTGATATCGTATTTTCGACACTTGAAACTTATTAAGTTGGATGATATAAATCTCTAATAAATCAAGAGGTTTTCCTTCTTTAGTTTTGTAAGTTTAATTTTTTTCTCATGTTAACTAAACAGTGCGAGCATTTTTCACACAGCTCCTAGACTAAAAAGATCAATGACTGCTGGAGACACCTTATTTCATTTTCATTTTATATTTGCGACGAGGCTACCCTGTCAAATAATAGAAACTATGAATAATGGTTAATCGCGATATACCTAATGGAACAGTATGAAAACGTTTAGACACATTCATACTGCTCTCGGTGAATTGCAACATCAAATAAACAGTCACTGCAACTTAGCCTTAAGTATTCTAGTGTATGTGAAAAAGGTATTTTGTTCATTATTTTTGTTACAGAGTAGCCTCGTCTGACTCTTAAATCTATATCCGAATTATTTCCCAAAATCCGGTCGCGAATTATGGAAAAATATTTCCAATGACCTCAATAAACCCATCTCGTTTACACGTTTATGCGATAGAGAAGGAGAACAATAATTCCGCACACGAAAGAGACAAGAATAGGTCAGAGTCTAAGTAATTTGCGACCGGATAATAATGGTATTTCACTCAAGAATTATTAAATACCTTCTTTACTTTAATTATATCTTTAAGAAACAAATATCTGACTAGCCATATTATAATACATGTTTGAAATTATGCACATTAGGTATTTGAAAAAAAAACTTAGTGTCGTACGTAAAGAGGTTATAAGACTTGAGTTTTTAATAAAATGATATTAAATATTCGTTGTTTAATTTCAAGTTCAATACCAACATTTTAAATGTTTTAAAAGAAGAATAAGCAATTAATAGCTTATTTTTTAAACTCGAAGACTGAATTATAACCTTACGGAAAAACGAACAATATTTAAATAAAACGTTTATATATTATAATATTATATTTTATTTGAGTAATTTCCAATAAAATATTACACGTTTATCTTAACTTCTCTTTATACAGTAACTTTAATTTACATTATTCGGTCGAATAAATTAAAAATTATCGCAAATGGCAGAATACGTTTTTACTATTTTTAATATTTTGTGAACCACAAATCACATTTCATGATTTCTTTTGCATGCCCTCATAACACTAAAAATCTCTCAAGTCTCCGAAAACATATTTCCTACATATTCTTAGTAACTAAACACTGGAAGTAATCATAAAATTATATCTAAGTGATAACACTTAGGGCCTGTTTCACCGCTTACAGATCGTCTATCCACAACTTTATTTGACAGATGTTGTATGGAGAATCTGTCAAAAAAGTTGTGGATAACCTAACAGGAACTCTATCAGTAAACGGTGAAACAACAAAGTAACATTTGAATATAAACAAAAGATTTTACAAAAATTATAAAATATGAAATTCTTATATCGGCCGAGTTTTTATGTTATACACGTCATAGTCTCAATACATTTTTTCTAGAAACTCCTTGTTATAAGTTGGTTGATGCTCGCTGGGCAATAATATATTTATTTTTCTGACATATAGTCTCTATTGCACTCTCCTAATATTATGTATGTCACGTATAATACGGTCCTGATGGCCGAACCCGTTTTTAAACTCGAACAATTTGGAACACCGCGTCTAACTCTAACCAAAGGTGAATCGACGTTGTTAGAACAGGGGGGGTTATTATGACCTCTTATTCCCAGCCAAGTTCCAGCCAGTCAGCAGTCACGTGACACTAAATACGTGAAGTTTGACGTTCGCTAATGTCACCAACATGTTTAAAATCCATTCATAGACAACCAAACTAGGATTAATTCAGTCAGAATAATAAGACGTAATACGAAAAAAGAACAAGGCAATTATTGACCGTGTATTGAATTGCCTGGAACCATGCAGGTTTCGTAAATGGTCATAATAGCCCCCCAGTAGTAGGAGGCTTCCAACTTTTCGAATAAAATCCAATTTCCTCTATTGGAGAACATTAAAAAAATCTATCCAACGATCGAAATGAATTGCTATGATGTGTATAGTGTATGACCAACTATCATTTATTTAAAGATTTAACATAATATACACAATAAAATAAGTACAAAGAAATTAACAAATACACATAATAATATATTACATACGAGTATAAAAATATAATGGCGCCTTGTTTCTAACGAAAAAACTTACTCCAGCAATTTTAACTTTTACTATTTTAATCTACTAATTACAATAATATTATCAATTTCTTTGCTTATTATTGCTCATTTATGGGATCTAGATAAGTCAATTTACATATTCATTGTTCAATGCATGTGATAGTTAATTTAGTTTATTGATTATTGCATAAAATAATGGAATGGGTTTTTAATACTTTCCAAAGCCATAAATTGCTTGCTAAAGCCAATAAAAAAATCTACATTTTGAAAACAAAAATCCACATTTTAAACTGTTTTATCACACATTCAAGGTTGTAAAAATTTACTGTTGTTGTTATAATTACATAACATAATAAATGTGGCAGTTTATATATTAATTATTTCTACTACAAGAATTGTTTTTGTTTTGTGTGTGTAATTATAAAATAGATTCTACGTGCGAAAATCTAACAGTTCTAGCGTGTACAAAAATAACAAATACAGAGGCAAGAAAACAAGGAAGGTAATTTTATTGACGACATTGAGCTGTCGTGAATAACGTTTATACGTCATGACACTGTCAACTAAAGGTATGCGCACACATTGACGGAGCGCGCCGTGACTCAGCGCAGCGCTAAATGCCCTATAGGACACTGTTGACGGGCCGTGTCTCATCGCATTGACGGATTCTGCGTAAAAATTTCCTTTATTTATCAATGTATTTTATTCTACGTGGTTTAACCCAAGACAAAATTGAATGATTATATAGTTGTATTTTATTTTAGATTATCAATTTTCTACTATATATCAACTAAAAGATTTTGGACTACCTACATAAGTTATTCATTTGTACCAAAAAGTAGAAATGTACTGTGGTTACACTGTAGAAGGCTTGCCACCGGGCTAAAATCCGCCCCGCTGAGGCCCGTCACGCTCCGTCAACGGGTACGCCTATCCGTCTCCATACAATTTGTATAGTGGCAGATTTTTCCGCTGAGACCTAGCATGCGGCGCGGCATAGTTTGCACACTCCTTTATCGTCAAAAAAAAAGGTCGAGTTACACGCATTATACCTGCTAAATATTCAATTCGATTACAGAGAAGCGGAGAATGAAGATTTTGGCAGATGATTTATGTCCATATTCATGGATGCTTGAACTTAATTAATTTTGCACCACACGTTGATGATATAAAGTACAGAGGCACACGGCGGAGTCTTTAACATGACATCAAGTCTATGCGTTGTATCAAATATGGATTTAATGAATAATATTTTGCTATTTTTATGATGTTTTCATATTTTGTTATAACAAAAATAAACATTCATATTGATTTTCATGAACTCTATTTCTCATAATTTCGATGTGTAATGTCGAATTTACTACAACTTTTGTTTATCTTTCTTTTAGGAGTGCCGAAGGTAATGTTTTTAATGACTATATACATTTATTTTCTAACCTACCCTATTTTAATGCTATTTTATTTGTTATAAAAAAGCAGCATACAGATAAAACAAACAATCTATTGTTTACTTATAAAATGTTCAAATTTTTGAAGTATGAAATTTAAATAATGTGCCAGGTGTTTAGGCCTAAAAACCAATTAATGTAACGTTCCTGCCGTACCAAACCGTCCATTAAATGCCTAAATGACATTTTTTTCCACATTTATAGTCAGCTTAGTGGCAACAAAATATCAAGAATACCGTCATTAATTTTGTACTAGATAGAGCTGCTTCATACTTTCTTCAGGTGATGAGCTTAACTGGCACATCCTATACAAATATTAAATACCACACCTATTACTTGAAACAACAGTGAAAATCAAACAAATGATATTAAACGATGGACATCTCCCATGTCAAATTTTAGTTTCACAATTTACCTACGAGCGGCGGATACTCTCTACGGCGAATACTGATACTGATGGTTGGTACGACAGATACTGATGGTTTTTCCAAAACATTTCAACAAATATGGAAACGCGTCGCAAGAGTGAAAACTCAGATTGTCAAAGTGCATATAATACTGATCGCAAAACAGATAGATTTGTTAAACCAAAAACTTTATATAAACGCGGTCTGTACAATTTCTCTATGTATAATAAACTTTGCATCTTTCCGTCTCGCACAATATACACTATAGGAATTTCTTGTCACCCGACAGCTTCGATGGCATCAAAATAGCCGAAACACGTCCTTTCGCGTCGATTGCTGGTGACCGACTGAAAATCCCTTTCAGCAGCCTCTCACTATTACCAACGGAAATTAACTGAGTCTCACTATTTTGATTCAATCAAAGCTCGAAAGTATTGCAATTATCCTGCCTTACACTAAATGCCGGGGTACCGCTATTTAGTGAACGCGGCGAACACTGCCCACATGATTTCGCAAGCATCCGGTCTCATGGCTTCGGCCTCGAAGTCTAGGTCTAGGAGCGACCGGACGCGTCTGGTGGCCAACTCGTAGTCCTCATCCGAGAGAGGGGCGAAGGCGTTCTCGAGAACGTCAGCGGAATGTGCCAGCATGAGCAGCGCCAGGGAACGCTTGTCGGCGTGAGCTACGTCCGTTATGGAGCGGCGAAGAGCTGCCTCTTGCACCTGAAACGTAAAGGAATTCTATTACGTTTAATACATTTGCACAAGCATGTAAACTTCGTATGATGCTTACTCGGCAGGTTCAGAGCTGGGCTCAAGAGTCTAGACCATAGTCTAGACTCTTGAGCTTGCCGAGTAAGCATCATAGGGAGTTTACGTGCTCCGAATCCGAAATTCCAACCGGTTGGATTTCCGGACCGCAAAGCGCCAACTATATGTTCATAGTATGGGTCGAATAGGCATTTACAAACTCGGTCTTAGGTCTGAACTCTGACCTCTCGCGAGTCACATCCGTCATCTTATTGCAAGGTCATGAACTTATGGAGAATAAATTAAGGGTTCCTGTTGGAGTGTATCAATTATTTACGAGCATACAATTTATTTCTATAATTTAACCTTATGAAGTGAACGTGAACAGAAATAATCCACGGTTTAAACGAAACCGTTACAAATATCCGTATAGATTAGCTAGGTACGTCAAATATGGAAAGATGAAAAAATTTTGTTTTATTAATGTGTGCATATATGCTAATAGAAAAAATATTCCGCGCAGATGAGATCGTGAGGAGCGTAACCTTTTCCAAATGTAGCCCAAGGCCAAACTTACAGTTACCTTTTTAATAATTCATTAAAACATCGAAATTTATTACAAAATTGAGGCAGTAAGGCATTGATAAGCCACATTCACTTAGGGTTGCTTACACATAGCAATTATGCAATAAATAAAAAAATAATAATAAACATATTTAAAGCCTATACAGTTTTACAAGTTTTAAGTATGAGCAAAACAATTCAAAAGAATGTCAGCTGCACAAGTCAAAAAAACTAGTCTGCAGAGTGAACATCCAGGCAGATGTGAGATTACCTTAAAAATCACATTGTATTTTATTAACAACAATACAAGAACAAAAATAAAACTATAATTATACATCTATATAATATTTAAGTTCATTAAAACCTGCGGAACATTACGTAAGTTAGTATGGTCACTTATAAATAATATAATGTTGCCACATTAGGGAAATCCCACATAAATAGGGTAATAGGGGATAATCAGCCAGGCCGATTATCCCCTATCACCACATATTAAGAAAAGGATGAATACTTTACAGTTTTTACTGAACACAGTAAAAACCTTGTTGGTCAACTATAAGCATAAGTCTTTTTACTACACCTATGTCAGCATTCCGGTACAGTTATTACCATACTGCTAAACTCAAGTGAGCAAATAATAGTAAAATGTTCCCCACATTTCAGTAATATTATATAGCAAATAATGTGTACAAATTGTTGTTTAGATTAGATTATCTTTATGAGTCATATGAGGTAACTATGTAGTTTAAAAGTCATAATATATTTATAATTAACACAAGTTTTTTTACATAATATAATATGCAAAGTTTAATATAAAACTCCTTTTACCTGATAGTACAAATCCATTTTATAACAGTTTTAAAAATATAATGACAATTTAAATTACTATGTGACGTTTAACATGATCATTGTAAATTTTTGTAAACAATTTGTTTTAAAATTTGACATACCTTTTTTACTAAACGGCATTTAACAACATTGTCGGTGAGTGGATGAGTTGTCATATCAAACAATAAGAAATTTTGCTTTTCTGTTGTGAGTACACCTTTCTCTACAAGGTTCTTGGCCAGCCTTTCTCGTACATTTTTTAACTGATATTTTAACTTCATTGGATTCCATGTTTCACCTGAAAGCAACTGTCTATTACTTTATGCCTTTACTATTTAGATATTTCCCTACTATAAAATTTATTTTATTTGTTATACTTAGTGTAAAATTTGTATACAGAGATAATATTATTATTATATGTACCATGGGGGAAACTGAAAGAGCAGTGGCAGTTGATAGACCTGCGTAATTTGTTTGGAATATGTCAATTCCTTGTAAGTCATGATCTGTCAGCAGGGTTTGACATGACATGACTAATTTACTTCTTCTAAGATTCTTAATCTGACTGTTTCAGCTTCCCTGATTGTACAATGAAGTGCAAGGGCCTAATATGCTAGAAAGGATGCTGTTGTGCACACAATATTATAATGGTGATATTTTTCATTGGGGTATTACAATATAAGTTGAGTTCTTATGAAGAAACATTTAACTAATAAAATAGACAAATAGATTTTAAAAAATTACCACTGAGATATTCTATCCAACTTTGCACTGATTCTGGAGGATCAGTATCTTTCATATGTTTTAAAGCTTCATCCAGTAAAACGTCACCAGTTGGTGTATCTAGAATAGGTAGCAAAGATTATATTTTCTGCTGGGGAAGGATGCTATATGCTACTTAAGTAATTATGCAAATCTTATTCATATTTTTTAAAAATGGTATAAATTTGTTCAAATTTTATTAATTAATTGGTGCCCGCAACTTTGTTACACATAAATTTGTATATCACACAGTAACTGTACATTTCCCCGGGTAAAAGAGGACCCTATATGTTGCCCAGACTTAATAGCTATTAAACAAAAAGAGATTTATTAAAATCCGTCCAGTAGTTTCCGAGATTAGCCCGTACAAATAGACAGACAACTTTTTTTTGGCAATATGTGTTATATTACTGTTCATTAGCACTCCCGCATTGATAACTTTGCAAAAAATATTAAATGTCACTCAACAGACACTTCAATTTTACTGTTTCAATTTTATGTAGGCTCGGTCAACACTTAAAAGAAATGTATAACTAACCTGATTTTACAATAACCTTTCTTGACAGTAAGCCTTTCCTTCTCATACCAGCCCGTTCTAGTTCCACACGACCTCTCAACCCCAATTCAATTAATATGCAGCCTCTGAGACCACTAGATATGCAGTCGTTCCAAAATGATGTATAGCCCTGAATGATAGTTTATTTCATAAATTTTCAAGTCTATTTCATTCATTTCAGTCTGTACACAAAATCTTTTTAGTCAAATTAATGACCTCTGGTATAGAATGAATGGCTCTTGTATAAGTCATTAACAAATTTAATAAAAACATAACACAAGAATATCTTTAACAGTTAAAATCCTTTCAATTTATAGATTGGATTATTTAAGCCATTTCTACTAGAAGGCTGCAATATATTATAAGCAATGAGTGAATACATCACAACTGTATCAGAATAAAATGAAATATGATTAATTTAGACAGGAACTGATAAACTGTATAGTCTTTAACCCTACACTAATTACGTTTGTCAGGTACTAGCAGTAATAACGTTTATGCAGAATAATAATGAAATTAATAAAGGAACACATTTGTACAATGTCATGAGTTATACTTGGATGTTATAAGGGAGCGACCATTTTAAAAGTATGCGTTGAAATAAATTTTACGAGTCAACTTACTTCTTTGTCCTTGAGCCCTAGTAGAAGAACCTCCTCCATTAGAGTCAGACGAGTTTCCTTGGAATCACCGTCATCATAAGTTTTATCATTCTTATCATCTACATCATGGTTCTCTTTTACTGAACCATCAGAATTACTCTCTTTGATTACGTTTCTTCGTTGCACTAAGCCTTCGGTACGATTCATTTTAACATTTAATAGGATTTTTATCACGAAATTGTTGGTATTAGAGTAAAGATATTACTTTTTAGTAAATGTATAGCTATTTGTTGACGTTTGCACACGACGTATGTTGGGAGAAAAACATGGCCGTGCGGCAGTGTTACAACTTAAAATAAAATTATTTGTAAAAATAAAATAAGAGATAAAATTAAAAACTATGAAGTAGTGCAAGTCTGGGAGATTATATTAAACAGTTTTTTAGGATTAAATAAAAATCTTTAGAGTGTATAAAACTGTAAATTGTACCTACCATATTGTTTGACCACCGTTTCCTTTAAACCATGACAATTGACAACGTATCAAAATCATGAAATCCAATTTTCTTCGCTAAAAAAAAATTTTAAAAAAACATTTTGATATGCAGCCTTCAGCAAATCAGCAGTCACTGACACTTCTCAATTTGACACTTGACAGAAAAAATAATAAGTGTATTCTGTATTTGGTTGCGTCACCTATTTTAGTAGTACCTTTTATTTATGGTCACCTATTTCATTTAGCAAACTAATGATCTTTTTTAACATCATCTAGTGGACTAAATTGTGGATATAAGGACTGAGAAGAAATCCCTATCCCTTGTATAAATCCCTTGAAGGAGGAAGGAGTTCAGTGACAAACACACTATACACCTTATTTATGCAAACACACACACAAGAAATAAATATATAAAGATGGTCAATTTCCATACTTTATACTTATTACTTAAATTACTTATAAAATATTGTAATGTTATAAATACAGAAGTGTGTCTGTTACCTCTTCACGCCCAAAGTGGTGGGTCGATTTTGCTGAAATTTGTTATGGAGATACTTGAGTGCTGAGGAAGGACAGAGGATACTTTCTCTCCCGGAAAAATGTACGGTTCCCGCGCGATACACAAATTTCAATACTCTTGTTATCAAGGGCTCATTAACGATGCTTGCGACCAAATAGTAAGCAGATGTTAACTTGAAAAAGCTTAAAAAAGTACAATTTCTTATATATCTGATTTCTTGTCTAACTTGCATTAAAAACTTTACTCCATGTATAAGGGAATCCCTAAATTCAATAGTTTATTTTAAATTAATATTTGTCTAAAATCTTAATGCCAAACTAAATAGACACCTGGCTTTATTTTTTTATCATTATACATTTTTCATTATTTAAAATTAATATTTAAGAATTTAGAATGATCATAATATCATTATTTAACGCATATTGACTTTTAGATATTATTTTAATCAATTAAATGTGTTTTTTAAAACATGTTTATACAGGGTATCAATTAAGTGCATACCAAATTTTATTAAAATTGCTCCAGTCTGATATATATATAGAACCATTAGAACTTATACGTACCAAATATAAAAACCAAAATATAAAAAAACCCACAAATTTTGGCCTTGAATTTTTGTAAGCTAACGCCTTTCTTCGTGCATAGTTACGCGAGAGCAGGGTGCTTTGCAAATTTTCCCCTTTTCTCGTTTTCCCAAACAAGAAGGTCAGGTTAAGTCGCGCGGGTTAGTACTAAGTTTTAACACAATAGTCTTTAGTTCTCCGAAACTATAAAGACTGTGACATACGGGTGAAGAGACGGACAGACATAACGAATCTATAATGGTCGTCATACACAAGGCCCGTTTTTCAAGGCAGAGGAGCTCTCAAATTGCTCGATGGATTTTAACGTATGAGGTATCGTTAGATTCGTTTTATAGCACAAGTGACACTGGGTACATTAAAAAATCAAAATGGCGGATTTTGAAGCCAAAATTGTGAGGTTCCAAACATTTTTTTCAAAATCCAAAATGAAGGGCATGAAGAAGCCTTCCTAGATATATACATTCTTCAGCCAATCTAACCTAACTCGTCATCAAAGTGTGCTTGTACTACAGCCGCGGAGCCGTATAAGTTATAACATTACTCTTATATTTTTTTACATTGCTTTACTTTTTATTTAATTATACAATTAGATTATACTTGTTATAGGCCCGCGTGAAAATGATTATTCCCAGAGGCTCCTTCAGACTAAAAAGTTTTATTGACGCACAATGCTATTGAACAGGATTCTGTACGCGGTTGATATAATTTCCCGCATGCAGTGTATGTAAATTACGAACTAAAGTAGCTAAGTTACCTTTGCGGCTGTCGTGATGCTCATGCACCGATGAGGCTTTCCGCTCATTTCCTTAAGTATGACGTTCTTTGTTTCAAATAAATGGCATCTCTATAAGTAGGTAGTCAGTAGTACCTGTGGTGGTAATCTTTACTTAATGATTGTGTATGTGTTTTTAGATGCCTCGGGCAAGTATTTGTCTAGGCAAGTAAAAGAAAAACCTGGGATGCTGACAGTTTGAAAATGGCTGTGAATCCTGTTAGAACGCAGACGTTTGGTTCCAAAAAGTACCTTAATAAGGTTGGTCAAGGATCCCGAGGTGGACTTGAATTTACTGGTTAATAAATCATTGGGAAGAAAACCTATCTTGTCCCCTGTACTGAAGGCAAGTTGGTAGAGTACATATTGTTTATGGAATCTAGATATTAACCAGAATACTAAAGGAGGCTTGTAGTTGTGCAGTCAAAGGTGCCAC
This sequence comes from Cyclargus thomasi, assembly GCA_026546445.1. Classification (NCBI taxonomy): domain Eukaryota; kingdom Metazoa; phylum Arthropoda; class Insecta; order Lepidoptera; family Lycaenidae; genus Cyclargus; species Cyclargus thomasi. The sequence goes on along the minus strand of JAOTAV010014145.1, from coordinate 28,333 downwards.
GAATTGTAGAAAAGAAAGGCAAATGACAAATCGAAGCATTGACTGACGCAGAAAGACGATCTCTCATAACAATAGTATGCTGTATGAGCGCTTCAGGAATTTATATTCCTCCAATGCTAATTTTTAAAAGAGAAAAAGTTTACAAGCGCATTGATAAAAGGAGCTCCAGCAGGCTCAATCGAAAGAGCACATCATACGGGCTGGTTTCAAATCAATTTGTTCACTAATTAGTTTAAGCATTTCATAGAAAAAATCAACCCGACCAATGGCTCTCCTGTATTGTTTATTCGCACGTGAAAAACATATGACAATAGTGAGTCTTCCACCATACACTACTCACAAAATGCAGCCTATGGATAAGACTCTTATGAAAGCCTTTAAAATTACTACAGTGAAGAAATAAGAAAGTTTATTTTACATACAAATAGAATCCTTAAGCCTTGTAATATTGCAGAGTTATTGGGACAAGCATATCTAAAAAGTTCAACTGAAGAGACAGCGGTCAATGGTTTTTGTATGACAGGTTTATATTCATGTAATACTCAAATTATTTCAGAAGATGATATTCTACCTGAGTCACATATACCTGTAGTTCCTCAAATCCCATCTTCTGAAGATGGGCGGAACATAAGCAAAGCCGAATACATATGCCTGAAATAAAGACTTTTTATTTTTTTTATTTTATTTATTGTGAAGTGAAGAAGTGAATGCCTTAATCCTTCCACGAGATATTCAGCCTCATCCTAAAATCAGATCATCAAACCGTGGTAGAAACACTACGTCATCCAAAATTCAGTCAGTTCCATCTAAATGGAAGATAGAGACTATAGAGACCGAAAGAAAAGACGTGGACAACGTAACGGACGATGTATGGGAGCGTAATGCTTCTGTGATTTAGGTTGTTATTTTTTTTTTAATTCCATAATTTCAAAAACTTTTTGTTTTTTTTTCACATAATATTTAGTATGGACCCTGGGTGTCCATATTACACGCCTACAAAATATTGAAGACGCCTTCGAAGCGATTAAAATTAATCAAATATATTTCTCAACGTCTAAGTATTTTGTATTATTATTAAAACTTTTAGGAACAATGCAAAATGTAACAGATGCACTTTCGTATTAATAATTGTAATTAGATGTTGCCCGCAACTTAATACTCTTGTGGAATAGAAATAATAACTATCTTGAGTGGCAGCGTGTTAGATACTATCCGGGAAGGTGATATATAGCCATATGGAGGGCCTGAGTAATTTGATTGCGTTATGTCAACCTAACTCATAGATCTCTGCTAGCTCTATCATTGTCAAATCAATTACCCACCAGTTAATGATAGTCCGTCAACTAGCTCTGAATCAATTTCTTCCATGGTACATGGGGTGGCGTTAATAATGTGAGCTATACCTATAAAATTTTAAATCCATCAATTCCTAGCAAATGAAATTTAACCCAGAATTAATAATTAAGCGGGTCTAATCTTATTGCTCTTAGCAATATTTATTGCTAAGAGCAATTCATTTAATTGCTAAGAGCCACTAGTTTTGTAATTTCACAATCAATTTAAATTTGAAGTAACTATTTTATCAAGAGTTTTAGTTTTTTAACAATATGTACTACAATAAATTGAAGAGCAATTTATTTTAGTACATATTGCTTTTTAGTACAAATTAGGACCTTTTTAGGCCTTCTGAGACCGGCAATAATTAAATAACATTATGAAAATAATGTAGGGGGTCAGGGTGTAAGAAAAGTGATGTGGTAATACATAAGGGTTTATATGTGTCCGTTATACAGCGTTCTCAGTAAAAGTAGCAGCGCTGAATGCGAATAACCTGTTTATTTGATTTCCCCATACAATAAAAAAATATATTCGTTTGGGTACACAACCCTAAAAGTAATTATCACTTACTTTTATTACACTTGGTACAATACACATGTGGTGTACATTTACATTATTGTCTTGATAAACAACTGTGCGATAAAAAAGGTCTTAATTGACTTAATTTTTTTGGAAAACATTTAATGGCTTCTAAAACTTATTGATTTATCTACTGCTGCGTATAACGGACTTTCATGTATACTCGTATTCTGTTTTTTTTATATATTTTTTTATCCTTCGATTTCATCTGATAAATGTTAAACCTAATTCGTCAATAAACCGAACATAATTTAGATGTCCGTATTATCTGGCATTTATAACGCAGAGGTAAAATGATAAGATAATGGATATATAATTTATTAACAGTAACGTCGTTGATTATCATTTAGTACTAACTCAGTGCCAATCACCGTTTGTAGTGATAAATACTGAGGCGGACGTAAAGTGTATCTCTCGGTGGATTCTATGAATGTAGAGAACCGAAACATCCCAAAATATGGTATGTCAATTTTATTTTATTTCTTACTTACCTTTTATATTCCAAAATGCATTAATCATTATGCACCGAGCTTATCCGATCTATAAGCCAGGTTATGTACTCTAGCAAGGATAAGTTACGACGAGACTCTATAATATAATATTTATGTCTGTACAAATGTAATATACATTTGTACAGACAAAAAGCTCATGTATTTACATGTGGAATATTGCTCTATGAAAATTCGCACGAGGAAACTAAATGTAGAGTCAAAGTTTTCCTGATATTGAACTTTACACCGTGTGGTGTGATAGTGCAGGGCAAACCGCCAGTTGGCGAGCGAACTTGTGACGCCGCGGTCGTAATGATCTTGGTTCCCCCTGTGATAGCGTAAACATTTAACTGTGATATCTATGTTTTTACCACGAATGACGACCAGTGTATCGATGATAAGATTGTGAAATACAAGGAAGGGAATAAAAGGAAAACAGAGTAAGTAATCTCAAAAAATTGTGAGTAATCTCAAAAAAAAAAAACTACTTCGTAGTATTTACGTTAGATAAATATTACACTGACGTATTCGGCAAAGTAATTTTTAATTTTGTCAGTATTTTACGGTATTTTGGTACCTCATCTCAAAGTTTGGTACATTTAATATCGAATGACTATAGCGTTTAGCGTAAGCATACACGTAATAAGGTCGCATTATAACTAATAGATGCAGTTTTCCGCGTATTTCCATTCTATTTTCACGACTAGACTAGGAGCCGCAGACCGTCTTGCGTCATGAGTGATGAGACATGGTTCCACAACGCGGGAGGTGAGGCCGTTACTACCGTTACCTGACCGAATTTTGACGAATTTGATCAACTTTTACTTTATCACATAACAAACGCATGAAGAGAACAGATAAGACGTTACTCGAGCATAAACAAACATACGTACGTTATTGTTTGTAGCTTGTTATTTGCGTAATAAAGGGCAGGAGATTAATGATGATGAGGAACATGTGTACTACAAAGTAGTATGACTAATGCGTTTCGGTCGTTTCGATTTGAAATTAATCAAAACAATTGAAAAGGTTCGTGGAAGTAGTGAAAAACTAACATTTTACAACCTTGAGTAAACACAATTTTTCCCCCATAAAATTTTGATAAATCTTGTGATTTAGCGATTTTTCATTATCTAGCTTGCCTATCTAGGTATACATAAAATCCACATAATTTTATTTTCAAATAATATTTCCAGTCCTAAAGCGTCTATTTACGCAAAAATCCAGCAGTTTTTAAAATATTTGTTACCCGCTTCTTCCACTTATGTCTTCAATTGCAATAGACTTCGTTTTACCCAGTACAGTGTAAAAGACGAACAATTTTTGTCAGTTTGCCAGAAATTATGGGTCGTTCTATCTGTTGGCATACATTGGCGGAGTAAATAAACAAAATGATAAAATGTACTCGAACGCATGAAATGATGAATTTTCTTTTTACATCACAGCTTTGTAAAGTTTTTGACTCATTAGATATTGGTATACTGGTTTTGGTAGCGCCAGTAAAGCTTATCACCCGAAATTATCATAGTCAACACACTATTTTAAAACTGTTTTAATAAATTGGTAGTACTTATGAGTGAATTGCAAGGATTTTAAACTTAACAACTTTAGAACTAAAAATATCTCATATTTTAAAGTTATGTATGTCCAGTTATTATGCAAATAGCGCACCAGATGTCTACTTAGTTTATCAAAATTAAAGGGTCTTTTGTCCATAGAAAAATAATGGGCGTACCGTGTATATAATAATGGGCGTACCGTGTATATAATAATGGGCGTACCGTGTATATAATTTAGGATATTGTATTGACGGTAGGTATACTATTAGGGCTTAGGAGAAGGTAGTTGGAGAATTGGCAATAAATATAAAACAAAGAACATTTTTGGAAGTAGGTTAAAAACGAAAATTTCTTCGATGACTATTTAGTTAGTGATATAATTTTATTGAAATGTATGGGCTTCATTTGGTTATTACTAAACATTTGTATCTACTTAACGTTTTTATTTTGCATAATATAATGAGCAAAGTCCAAGGTATAAGACAATTTTTGTACCTTTTAAAAAGACACATCGTCTTAATGAGACTTTTAATTTTACTTGACATTAAATCATAAATTTTGTTTAATAATGTCTGGTTTAAACGTATTTAGTAGATAAGTAGTTAGCTAAATTTTAACTTAATTTTAAGTCATTTAACTTAATGTTAATACAAAATTTAGTCGCAAGTGGCAAGTTAAATGACTTAAAATTTTGTTAATACTTGTAGGTAAACAAGACATATGAAAACTGACTTTATAATGTAAAACTACAAAGGAAGGAAATCTGTAAATTATTTACAGAACAGAAATATCCCTTTATTACTTTTAAAATTAGTTATTAGGTTAACATACTCAGTAATAATTGAAGACATAAGTGGAAGAAGCGGATACTAACATTTTACAACTTTCGAGTAAATAGTAATTTTTTTTTTCTATAAAATTCCAACAAATCCTGTAAATCACCTTTTTCATTATCTAGCTAGTGTATCTAGCTATATATAATATTCACATTTTTAAATTTCAAATGAAGACATAAATGTAAGAAGCGGTTAACATCTTGCAACCTTCGAGTCTAATACTAATTTTATCCACAAAACTTTGACAAATATTGCAACTTACCTATTTCATTATTTAGCTAGTGTATCTAACATCAACCTATACATAAACCCTACATTATTTTAATATTAAATAATTTTTTGGGTCCAAAAGCGTCTACTAACGCAAAAATCCGGGAGTTCTTAAAACTTATCTGCTTCTTCCAGTTATGTCTTCATATCATTTTTCTGGTCCTAAAGCATTATTTACGCAAAAATCTGGCAGAGTTTTAAATTATACTTATCTGCTTCTTCCACTCATGTCTTTGATTAAGTTCTTAGATGCTTTGGCTTCTTCTTTTTGAAGATCGTAGGAACGAAACCTTTCAGGATAGCTAGGATTCTCCCCTGTCTAAATATTTTTTGTCGAAATGTTTATGGCATGTAGAGCTGCATTACATAGTAGAAATATTTTAAGTAAATATTTAAAGGGGTCTTTTATTAAAATTGCTACCGTACGTCTATAGTACAGTCTAGAGTCTTATAGCTCTTAAAATGTAGAGTTTTAACTTTCTACAGTTAAAAAAAATGGTATTGAAGAGTAAACAAACTCCTTAACATCAAAAGTAATGGTTCATATTATTACACACTTATTACTTTGGTGCGAATAATAATATTTAGTTAATAATTTGGTATATTAAAAAAGTTTAGGAATATTTTGTTAACATAAGGCAAGTAAAACGTACATATATAATCCAATTAGTTTTCTCAATATAAAATATAACTACGCAAAGTGCATTTCTCTAGTCTTTGCGATCGTAATTTGCTACTTTCTTTTTTTTTGATTTACCTACAAACATACGTTATATTACAGGCATAATATGTATATTATTAACATTTAATATAAACATACTTGATAACCTGATGAACTTTGTAATTACTTGCCTCTTAATATAAACCTTCCCTCAGTAGCGGCGTTAGGCGCATTTGGGTGACCGCCCAGGGGCGCCGGACGAATGGGGGCGCCGCAGGCCGCGGCGCTTCTTTTCATCCGGCGCCTTTTTCTGATTCTTTATAATTTTCCTTATAGTACAATTGGGTCGGCAAAAAAAAAACAAGAACCGTAAGGGTTTTTTTTTGTTTTCAAGTTGCCTTACTGTCAGCATGAAATGACAGAACAGCATAGATAGCGTTTACCCAAAGATATTTTACAACTTAGTAGTAACTCAAAGATATTTTACAACTTAGTAGTAAAATATCTTTGGGATTACCACAACACAATTTATAAAGATGTGTATTTTATTAGGTAAGATGACGTGCATTCGCGGAAATTGCCACAAAAAAATCGTTCAAAACCGAATATCAAGTCATAAGATATTTGATTTAATAATTAAAAATATATATATGAAAATAAAGTAGTCATTATCATTGTTCCAGCTTCCATATAAGTTAGTATAATTTTAATTATATAATAGTGTATGTATTTGTGTATGTATTATAAAATAATAATTTATCTAGGCTATATTGCACATTCAGAATATAATGTATTTGTTTTTAATGTTTTAAATTTTATTTCCTTAACTAGTGGTTTTCTGGAAGAAATTACTAATTTAGTAATAAGGCCGCCATTGAGTTACACATGTACGAGTATAGTTTAAGTAATTGTTTGTAATTTTATTTCTAAGCGTGTGCAGAATAAAGAATATTTATTATTATTATTGTCATTAATAAATTTTATTTTTATACCTTAACAATACTTTGATGTTTTCCGTGTTTACAGGTGTACCTATCGATAATTTCCCATATTTTACTTTTATAGCAGAATTTTACTATTACAGTTCATTTTAATTTTTTTAATGCATAGTAACAGTAATTCAACTTACCTGCAAAAAACTACTATCTAGTTTCTTGTCTTTTTCGCCAACCCAAAGGGAAAATTACAAGTAGGCCACTTGTAATTTTCCCTAAATTTAGGTAAAAATTGTTAAGTTGGCAGCACTAGAATGAAACGTAGTGTTCAATCAGTTTAATATTACGGGAATTCCTGACTTCCCGACCATAAAGAAACAATATGTTTTTTTATGGTTGGGGATTCCTGAGATTTATCTCCTCTTAATTTTTAACAATTTTTTTTCGTATGTAATTGATTTGCAGTTAGGGGGGGGGGGGGGAGAGAAATCTCGCCAGGGCGCTATTGGTCCTCAAATCGGCACCACCTCCATCGAGGTTATCAAGTCTAAAATCAGCCAAAGAGGTTTAACGCTTATAATATCTTAGGATTAACCGTTCCTAAATGTTACTTTCTAAAATTTCATACAGTCAAGGGAGGATCCAGGATCCACGGCCACGTTCATAGCTTGCCCCTGGACTGGAATTACTTAACACTTATGGGACGTCTAGATGAGGTGACAAATGTATGTAGAATCTGTCAAAAAGTTGTAGATAGCCTTAAAGAAAATTTATCAAGACGCGGTAAAACAGGCCTTTAAGGACACTCTACTGTTGTAACTAATTTCTTGAGTCACGAAACACTTTTTTCGTAACTATTCTTATAGCTATTACTCATTCGTTTGCTTGTTGATATCTAATTAACCTAATCAAACTCGAATCGATGACAGTTGTATTTTAATTATTACTAAGTAATAGTTATTCGTCATTATTATCTCTTGAAGTTAAAATTATAATGAAAATTGATAAGATTATGACGACGAACGTGATAGGATTAACCACCTACGTGAATGTCACTGTCTGATGAATGGATTTTTCGTTACTGTGAATATCAGAATTATTTTTATAGTCAAGATTATTTATCCCAAGGACATAAGACCTAGCTGAGTGTTACATTGTCCTTACTCGCACCATAGAAGCAATTGGGCTATGTTCGTACACAGCCTAATGTTTTAAACTTTAAAATATACGAAATTCAATAATATTGTCAGTAACAAACTTTGACTTCTCGTGATGATACAGGCAACTATTGTAAGGCTCATCTTTACTATAATAATTATTTTAACTAAATATGAAAAACTAACTTGCGAGGAAAAAACTAGAAAAATAATAAAAATAAACTTCTATAAACTGATAAGTATGAAATAAAAGGGCTTATCCAGAATTTGGCTAAACCTGAACTATTTCTGGACACAATATTTATAATTTTAAAGTCGGTACCATGTCCATTTAATCATGAGCTAATCTGAAATCTTTGGGGCTGAAATCTTTGGAACATATAACCTCCTCGGTTTTGGAATTCGGTTAAAAATAAAACAATTAAATACATTTAACAGATCGTTGTAAGAAATCTGAATGTAGTTAATTATTCATAAACAATGTAATATCGCTGCTTCCTAAAGCCAAGTATAATATTTATATACAATTGTGGGAATTAAAATAATGACTTCATTACCAATGTTTTATTATGGTTGAAAATAGCTTGTTCTTAATAATGAGACCAAAGTTTTTGACGTCAAATCACGGTCATGGGAGTAGTTGCGCTCTTTTTTTCTCTGTTACAGTCCAAATATTTTTAGAGCTTGCTAAAAATTTGTATCTGCATTGAGTTATGAGTACTATAGACCAATTATTTTATAAGGTATAATTCATCTATGGTACAATGTAGTACTTATAACTTGATGGGTAGGTACTAGGTACTATAATTATTGACTACATTACAGGAAAAAAAACCGTTCCAACGTTGAATTGTCTAGAATTAAGTAGTTTTTAACCCGATGCGTACCATTACTAAATTAAATTAATTAACTGATGATTGATATGTAATAAAAAAAAGTATATTTTTCAGCATAGAGTGCATTGCGTTCTCTCAGCTTACAGAGTAAAAGCAGCCTTATTATACGTTAAACTAGGATACCATGTCTAATTTTATCAAAACGGTCTACTCTTTTAAGCGTGAAGAAGTAACAAACATCTTCATCATCAACTCACAAACTTTCGCCTTTATAATATTAGCATAATGACTTTATAAGCAAAAATTTAAGTTAATTTTGGCGGAAGAACTAGCTACATTTTATAATACAAGTTATAAGAAGTTGTAATAAAATATCTTAAGATATTTATGTCTAGGAAAACAATTCTGAATTTTATCAAATGCTGATGTTATCTGAAAACACGTAAGTTTATAAAAACATCATAGTGTGTATATAAAGCGGATTTATGTTGTGTTTCCTTAGAAACAATTTTAAGACAAGCTAAATGTCCAAAAACAGTAAACCCGATTGCGTGCAGAAACTATTGCAATTTGAACATCAAGTTATGTATATTGCTAAAACGGCTATTTAAAGCCCTTAATTTTGATATCCTACTCGACCTAAATGGGCGGAAAAAAATCTTTGAAACCTTACAATAATGTTGACTTCAAAATCCGCTATTTTAATTTTTTTATGTCAAGACAAATCTGGGGGGCTATTATGACTATTTACGAAACCAGCATGGTTCCATGCAATATATAATAAGTTCATAGATTTTAATATTATTATTATTATTACAATGTCTTATTATTCTGACTGAATTAATCCTAGTTTGGTTGTCTATTAATAAATTTTATTCAGAGATTGATGACGTTTGCTAATGTCACCATTAGGGAACGTCAAACTTCACGTATTTAGTGTCACGTGACTGCTGAATGGCTGGAACTTGGCTGGGAATAAGAGGTCATAATAACCCCTCTGATACCTCATACATACCTTAAAATCCGTCAAGCCGTTTAGGCTGCAGAGCGTGCCAAACATACATACGTACATACTCAAACATACACGCATACATACGTACAAACATACATACATACTCTCGAAAAAAAATCATGGGATGTTTCGAACACTTTGTATGCAACTTTTAAGACGTTGCAATTATTTGAAGAGGGTTCGATTCGCCATGAATTTTAAATAGCATGTTCGCAAGTCAGCTGCTATTTCCGACGTCCTTGAACCTCCCGCGACGGAGGTCACCGCTAAATGCATTACCGCTGTACTTGACTATAAGTAGAAAATTAGATTTATTCCGATGTATCGATTTGAAGATGTGGTATACTTATATCGTACGCAATTATTAAATATCTGAGAGATTCCTCTCGCAACGATGTTTGTAATTTAACTGATATGATATATCATCTCTTGGGGGTTGGGTAAATGTTAACAAAATATACAAGGTGTAACAAGAGAAAGTGATAATATAGAAAAATAGTATAAAAATTAAGACAATTTTTGCATGATGTCCATTGCTTTGAATACACTGAATACTGGTATAAAACCTAATTAAACCCTTTATGGGCGCTTAGTGCCGATTTACACTTAATTTAGTTAAGTTGCGAGTTAACTTGTACGATCGGCGAGTTTAGTAATTTTTGACGTTTGAACGCTACAATCGAGTTAAGTTGTGCGTTGTTAATTAAGTTGGCTTAAATAGAACACGATTCTACTTTTTGGCGAGTCAAGTGCGAAGTGCCACCCCTCTCGCGTCTCGCGCACCCGGCCAACTTAACTCACCAGCGTGTAGACGTTTGAGTTTAGTACAGTTCATATTATAATATTTAATTTATCAAAATTTTAATAAAATAGGTATTAAGTTGAGTATAATATTAAATGTAATTAGTTTGTAGGCAGTAATTGAGCAATTTATGGAGAATTATCTTGTTATCGAACCGGCAACTTATAATTACTTAACTCGCCTACGTTTGAACGTCACTTAATACTTACTACTTAAGTTTTAGCTGACCGTTTTGTTAACTCGCTACTGTACTTAATTAAATGTAAACCGGGCCTTATGGACAGTAACTAGTACTAACCGACTTTCCTCAAAATACCGGACATTACTTTGTCCTATACGACCTTTTACTTTTCTACCGGACAGGCTTGAAAATACAGGACAGTTCGCACATCAGGTGAACTGATTCACCCTTGTTGCAGTGGCTTAGCGGCAAGGGGGGCGACAAAATTTTCCAGAATATAATAAAATATTCTAAATATTTGGTTATTACATATTTCAAACAAAACTAAAAATTCGGAGCCATTAAAAAAGCACAGAATATGCTGCTATAATTTTTCCCGCGATTATATTTCAGCAACTTACCTGTAACACAGTGAATTACATAAAAATGTATCTACAGTTCTGCATGGGCAGAAAAAATCCCAAAAAATTATATGAAATTATAACCGCGTAACATTTGTAAAATTAAATTGAAAAACTAAAAATTGTCGTAGGGGACGGCAAGGTTCCTAGGGGGCGGCAAATTTGTCCTCCGCCCCGGGCGGCCAATACCAACGCTACGCCACTGCCTTTCGAATGATAACTTAAGTGCAAATTACGCAATTGAATTAATCAAAAGATACCTCAGTAAACAATATTCAGCATGTCTTTTGAGATAAGGATTAGGTACACAGGAAATTAATGGCGCTTGAGATAAAATTTAGTATATTGGATAGATATTATTTTTTAGAACTTTAGTTGTTTTCGTCAAAGTTCGTTTTTTTAGCAGTTTTCGTATTTTTAAACAGCTCTTTAGAAAAGAAGGAGATGTCTCTTGTCGCAGTCTTCAAGTCATCTGTCTACCAGACCCTAGTACGCCGATTTAGTAACCCTCTCAGACTTTGTGATCCACTTGAAGTTTTTTCAATATTATTCATGAACACAGCAACATCCTATAATAATATTATAGGAATGTTGCTTATTTTTTTTCTATTTTTCATGAACAAAAAAAACTGCTTCTAAGATTTTTCAGAATCTTTTCTACTCGGTTGTAAATTCTAATTCCTATTAGTTAAAAGGTACATTTTTTTTACGTCACAAGAACGAGCAATAACGAAATTGTATGTAAAAATTATGCGACAACATTGTTGTCGTTCTGAATGTCTTTTGTTGTAATTATTCTGTCGTATTGGTTTGACGTCAATTAACACACACACAACGGCGAAAATATATAAATTGTGTTAGCAACAAATTAGGTATATATCATACGATTCAATATCAAGTATGCAGTATTTTATCACGTTTCATTTCAATATCTGCTTTTATCTTTTTCGTATATCCCTTTTAGATTTAGTATCTGGCAATTTATCTGCCTAAATACTCATAGCTGATGTCATAGAAATGTAAGGTTATTATTTTATTATGGTTATTATATTAGGCGTATGCCTAAATACTTCAAAATATGTACCTAGCTATTCAATCCTTTTTTTCATTTCTGCAGTAAAGTAGGATTGCAATGTTTTTTATCCTGCCGTATAAAGTCCAGTCTTGTAATATATAAGTCAATGGAAAAGATTTATTAATATACACCCGTTGCGACGCTTTCTTTGTATTTTACCCGAGGACCACATGATCTTAATAAACGCATTCAAAAAAAACCCCCGCACTTAGCACTCTGTAGATTAACAAAGAGACGCTTGGTCACTATGCTCACTAACATAATATAATCTGTAGTTTTTACTAACGCAGATTTCTAATTATTTTAAATTGAAAATGTGCATTCTATATTATGCACATTAAGCTTTTATCATATTTTATGCATGGGGGACATTCCTTATCACGAGATAGAGATAATCTCACATAAACCTTTAATATTTACGTAATTCATGTGATTATTTCTCGATATCAGCATGCAATAAAAGTTTTAAATATTATCGTTATGAGTATAATAAAAAAGAAACGCTTTACTAACATTTTAAGTGGAGTTTTTATTTAAGATGTGCAACTGTAAAGATCAACTAAACATTCCTAATATCCATATTTGTATACAGTACTGTATCTAAAAAATCTGTCACAGTCACAGAATACTTATACTTAATAAATCCCGCAAGCCCCCATAAAGCTGCGCTTTTTGCCTAGAGTAATAGGTATTCCACCAAAAACATTCTATATCATTATATTATCTAAAGGTTCCCAAATAGGGGGCGGCGGAAAATGCGGCGAAATATTTCCTGTAAAGATAGTACGGCAGTGTTTGCTTCGCGCTCGACTTGGCGACGCTCTGCCGTACCATCGGATATTATGTTTCTATCGTTTCTATATTTTGATAGCTGGCTCTAAAGGTTTGATATTACCGAATACTACCATAAATTGCTCAAGGTATTATAAAGGGTAGAAGAAGGCGCAAACATGTATAATACGTACCTAGGTATACAACAAGTATTTGCATTCTGCATTAGATAAATAACTGAGAAGCAAAAACGTTCAGATCTTGGCTAAGCCCCCTGTAAGCTGTCTAGCTCATCTCTTGTTGGCGCGTTTTTAGTTGTTTTACCTAACACAATAATGACTATAATTTGATTTATAAATTGCATAATACACAGTGACTCCTCGTTCCAAACCTACAATGCCATTGTGTTTAGCTGCAGGTCTATTAGCAGCACGCTAAAGACTTGTGTAATTGCTGGCTGGATGTTTCCACAACGTTTGCAAGATGAGCTATTGACATGACAAGAGTAATACATAGTTGCAGACTCTGATTAAGTCGTTATATTTAATTCGTGCTTATTAATGTATAGGTGGAACAATGCTGCCGTCCTCAAGCTTGAATGCGGTTAACCAACATCTAGTCGTTTTTGACATTTTGATGCCATAATTATCAGAAAAAGCTCTATCGGCGTGTGTTAGCAAAATTTCTGTAGCTTTTATAGTCATCGAGTTATTGTTATGAAGTACCAAGCCCATAGAAACTGCGGCGTTTTTTGCTCATAACTCAAAAAGTACTTTTTGTACCTAGCGGCATTTTAGCTTGAGGACGGCAGAATGCTATAGTGTGTTTTGTACTTTATGTGTAATGTATATGTAGAAACCGCCTGTATAAACAGCAATACAAATGGAGCAAAACGTAAGGGTGGGTTCGTTGAAATGTGACATAGGCTGGTCCTCAGTTTTTTGACATCACATTTGAAATTTAATCGAAAAATCTGAAATATTGATATGGTTTAAATTTGAAAGTTTAAAATTGCAAATTTTGTTATATCACAATAGGGGCGAGGGGGGAGGGGCTCAGGAATGTGACCACCTCTGACAGGGAAGAGGGAGGGGTCTAAAGACCATAAAATTTGTGTGACGTACTTTATGGATGGTCCACATGTCTTGATTCTTCGCCTTTTATAAGTATACTGCCACACACTACTTAGATAGAGGTATAAAATGCTGTGAAAATAATCTATGTATAATGGGGGGATTAAAAGAGTGCCACTTGACGGACCTACGTAGTTTGGTTGGAATATGTCAACAGATGTCATTGTAAGATGTGACCTTTCGAATGTGTTTGACATAACGCGACTAAATTACTTAGATCCATGATCTATATCTGTTTCAACTTCTTTGATTGTATAATGGGGGAAATTGAAAGAGAGCCAGTTGACGGACCTACGTTATTTGGTCGGAATATGTCAATTCCGTGTGAGTCGTGATCTGTCGCTAAGTTTGACATAAGACGACCAAATTACCTAGACCTAGAACCACGATCTGTATCTGCTTTAACTTCTCTGATTGTACATATTAACAAAGCAGATGTTTTCACCAAGTACCTGCGAAAAGCTGATAAGCGTACAGTGACTAAGGCTGATGTTTGGGAAAGGCGTGTATAGTTGGCATGGGTGCGTTACGACTTGCAAACCTTCACAAAGAAAGCGTATTCCCACTTAATATGCCGGCAACGCACCTGCAATTCTTCTGATGTTGCTATTATCCACGGGCGGCGGTAGTTGCTTTCCATTAGGTAGCCCGTTAGTTCATTTGCCCTCTTATTTTATAAAAAAAAACTGGGATTGGCGGATATGGATTTACTTATTAATCAAAAAAGATTAGGTCACGTTAATCTGCCAATGGGTTCATAAATTAAAAGATAATTAGGATATCGGAACGATAAGAGATATACACCTTTGGTAGTCAAAACAGCTTATACACTTCCTGGGCTTAGCACCGCAAGCCAGTCGTGGGTTTCAGAGGATAATTTTTTTTTTTTTTCATCAGGACACGTCGGCGGTGATAATGGAAAACGGTGTGGAGGTCATCAATGACAACAATCAAACTCCAAATGGAATCGACAAATCTCATTTAAACGGTATGTAAATTACACCCTCACATTATTTTGTGTTAAGTCACATAACACATAAGCAGTAATTATATGGATTAAAATTAAGTAAATAACTTAGAATGGCATCATGTATCTTTCTATAAAACTAAAAATAATCCGTTATAATTTTTATTATGAAACGCAGGATGTAGGTTTCTTTTATTTTATTTTTGACTTTATTATATTTAATCCGGCTGCACGTTATCCAAAAGACTCCTATCAGATACCATGGAAAAACCCATTAGTAATTCCGGATAGTTTGGGACTCGTCCATAATAAAACATACCTATTATGTACCGTGTGTTCCGGTGGCTCGTCCGAATTTTTCTGATCAGAAAAACATTGGACGATGTTAAATTCCATACAAAAAGCCATTAACAAACAAAATTCGGCGGGGTGTTCAAATTTTCTAATCAGAAATTCGGACAATGTGTAGCCGGACTAAATTTTACAACCAGCGGTTAAAATTCACATGGAGGAAAAACCTTGTTTAACAATATAATTTTTACTTTCTAAATTAACCGTCGAAAAGTATAAGCGCTTGTTTCCTTCCAGAACCGTGTCAACGAATTTCGGTGTTTCTGGGTCATAACTGCCGTTGTTACTTAAGAAAGAATTATATAATGCTAATCGTAAATGGATAATAATCTTAAGAAACGCCGTAAAAAACTATCATAGAAAGTATGTCTTTCTGTTTAAATCGTAACTGAAAGCCTAATCCGAAACCGTTTGAGACTCAAAAATCGGAATACCACGGCCCAGGGACGTATTTCCCTAGGGCCCCAAGGGCAATAGCCCGGGGCGGCAAACCGCTATATATTATGCTGATGAGGTGGAAAATTACAGCCTTACAACCGTAAAATGACGTTGTAAGAATAGTAAGGGTAGACGTAGCATTCTCGTTTGAGGGTCAAAACGTGAACGTGTTTTGCGTTTACTAAGATTTTATATAGAATTTGTACAGAGCCACCTAGCGATGCTCACAGTCACTCGGCAGTCGGCACTCTGATGTCTACCAAATATTTTCAGGTCCGGATCAAGTTGCTCCGGCTAAAGAATATTACTGCTGTTTACCCGGCGGTAGAGTAAAACTACGGATAGGTTCGCGGGGCCCCGCCGCCGAACCACCTATATCCGTCCCTGGTCTTTTAAGCAGGACCGCAGCTAGGTACCCAGATGATATTGCGTTGGCGACTAAAAAAGAAGACGGAAAGTGGCATAAACTCACATACAAGTAAGTTAACATTATTTGTACCTACACCTATCTCAAGATATGAAGTTAAAGATATTATAAGTCATGAGTGTGACATTTGTACATTTTTTAATGATATTGAGGGGGCAAGCGAGCAGACGGGTTACCTGATAGAAAGCAAATGCCGTCGCCCATGAACACTCGTGCCATCCGAGGAGTCGCAAGTGCCGGCTTGTTCTACTTTATGAGGGATTAGGGAATGGGAATAAGGATAGGACATTGATGTATTATTTATATATTAAATATTTGTTATATGAGTATATTTATATTACTTTTATAATAGTCAATGAGATAGGGGGATTAGGGATTTTGGGCTACCGGTAAACTCACTCACTGAACGAAACACAGTACAACGCCGTTTCACGCCTGTTTTCTGTAAGACCGTGGTATCACTCCGGTCGAGTCGGCCCAATCGTGCCAAAGCATCTCCAACTACTCTGGTATTATCATGTACATGTCATTACTTGAGATCGGAAAATGTCTCATTGGTACACGCGTCCACCGGGGATTGAACCTGCACCCTCTTGAGTCTCCACTAGGCTACAGACGCTCTAAGATAAAATGATAAACACACAAACGTAATAATCTATCTATTAGTAACTCAGTTAAGTATATTCGGAGACTTTAAATAGCAGAGTAAACACCAAACAGTAAACCAAGGCCGAGCGTTCTTAACATCATGCTAGTACTAATTTTGTTGAGAATTCTAGAATATTGATGGAGTGATGGTGGCATATAAAATCCATTTAATTTATTACGATATGAACATTATGAGAAAGAAAGTTTGTCTTGTCGCCAGCTTTTGAAGAAACTTTATTTTGTCCATGCCCAAATGACTTCGCTATAACAAACTTATTTGCCCGCTATACGCATACTACGGAGTCTGTTGAACATGCCCGCAGAAATGTCTGTGGACGTACTTCCCGTCTCAAAATCTACTTCCATTATATATTATTCAGATATCTGACATACTATGATTACTATTTCAGACAATACCAGGAGAAGGTCCGGACAATCGCGAAGGGTTTCCTGAAGCTGGGGCTCGAGCGACACCACTCCGTATGCATACTCGGCTTCAACTCCGAACAGTGGTACATCGCCGACCTGGCCGCGATACACGCAGGGTTAGTATAGCACTCTGGTAAAAATAGTTAAATTTATGAATTTCCTATTTTAATATTCCCACAAGTCATATTTAGTATTAAGGATAATTTTTATCCGCATAAAAATTATCCTTAATACTAAATATGACCTTCCCCGGTACTCAAAGTAACTCCATACCCAACAAAATCGGTTCAGCGGTCTGGGCATAAGGAAGTAACAGACAGACGAAAAACTTTCAGCTCTATTCAAGTATTTTGAAAAATCTCCACTTATATCATTTTTATATCCACCAAAAGCATTCGGTAAAAGAACAGGCCATGTCTCGATTGAGCTGCTTGGTTATCTCTCAAAAGTAATGAAATCTAGACAAAGGCGTGCCAAGTCAAAGGATCCTTACTGCCATTGGTTTATTATCATAGTTAATGTTATATGTGTATGTCTGGCCTTTGACCATACTTAATTCGTTAGTGGGTAAAAGTCAAAGGGCAGTCGTATAACATTATTATAGTAATAAACAAATGGCACTAAGGCTTCAGCTTTCTGGTATTATCCAAAGGTTCTCAAATAGGGGGCTGAAAATCTGGCGAAATGGTTCCTGTTAAGATGGTACGGCAGTGTTTGCTTCGCGCTCGACTTGGCGATGCCACTGCCATGCCATAAGATACTTAATATTTTTATTATCTGTTTAGTCAGCACTAAAGTGTTACTTACCTTGCAGAGGTTGCGCGGCAGGTATTTACACAACAAATTCCGCGGAAGCGTGCTTCCATTGTTTGGAGACGTCACGAGCAAACATTTGTGTGGTGCAGGACAAGAAACAGCTAGAGAAGATCCTGTCGATACGAAGCCGGCTCAAACACCTCAAGGCCATCGTTCAATGGGAGGAACCAGTAGACACTTCAGTACCTGGAGTGTACAGTGTGAGTTACTCTACTTTTTTCTAGAATTTTTAAAAAGCAACTATGGGTATACCTACATATAAAAAAACTATGTATTTTACTTATCTACAAGGTTAAAATTGCCATTATAATTTATCAACATATAATGGCAATTTTTAGAGACAAAAAATTATAGCCTGTGGAAAAAATGTTAATTAAGAACTTGGTTCTCACAGATTAGAGTCAATTAATTATTTGTATATCCTAGTTAACATAATATTTTGTACAATGAATTTAAATATTCTTAGGTTTATCTAAGCTAAAATTAACGAGGCATACATCTAAACTAATATTTTTTACTTACAGTGGACACAAGTAATGGAAATGGGTCTCAAAGAGCCAGACACACAGCTCAATCAGATCCTAAAATCCATAGCAGTCAACGAATGCTGTACGCTCGTATATACGGTAATTATAATTTATATTCTTTTTTAATTACGCCATTGTCGTTGTAAAATACGTGAATCATTACCGCAAAAAGAAAGTATCTTTATGAACGGTGAGCGCGTCTTCTATTCGCTCACTAATTTTCTAATACTATACTTTCATTGAAACGCTTTGTAACTGCAGTGATTGCCGTGAACCAGTCAGCTATTCAGGGGTAGTATACATATGTCACCTGATTAACTTACCGATCTTATTATTTTCTGGTGACATATAACCTAGGGCCAGAGGAGCTATACCCCGGGGCGATAGGCCATGATCGGCCGCTTCTAAAGATATGTAGCCCCCGAAGCCCAGGGCGCGCAAAAGATACTAATATCCATTATTCCCATACTAATATTATAAAAGCGAAAGTGCGTCGGTGTGTTCTTCACGCCTAAACCGCTTAACGTATTTTGCTGAAATTTGGCACGGAGATACTTATATGCAGTCCTGGGGGATGACATAAAATACTTTTAATCCCGGAAAAATCCTTATATACGCCCCTGACCCTATCTGTAAGGTTTAATAATAATTTATCAAGATCCGTTCAGTAATAAGTTTAAATGGCCGGCAAATAGTCAAACAAACTTTTAACTCCAACGTTTTATTGCAGTCCGGCACAGTGGGACCTCCGAAAGCGGTAATGTTGTCCCACGACAACCTCACGTGGGACGCGTTCACTATCGGCGAGCGAGTGGGTGACATCCGTCCTACCATGGACAAGCTGGTCTCCTTCCTGCCACTCAGCCACGTCGCTGCACAGGTATGCTGATAGTCATAGAATAAAAAAATGTTATTTATTTTTCGTTGAGTAAAGGCCGTTAACGCACCATGCATGCAACACTTCCGATGTTAGAAGTGTCCATTGGCGATAAACTAGGAATAAAGACTTCAATAAAACGGAAACACTCTACACTCTAAACAACATGCATGTTGCGTTACCGGCCTTTACTATATATTTGTCATATGTATGCATGAGTGTGGACACTGGACATCCACACTCCACTCCCATTTATCCTGTCCTTTCTGTCTTTTAGCGCCCAGTTTCATGTGCGCGCGAAGTGGCAATAGAAAAGGAAATTCTCGCGTCCAAGTCACTCCTGAGTGCCGCGTGCGAGTTTTTTTTTCACATTCGACCGTGAACGCGCTTCGCGTTTACTAAGATTTTATATGGGATTTGTAGATGTGGCCGTGGGCATCGCTAGATGGCGCTGTATAAATCCCATAAAAATCGTAATAAACGTGAAACGGGTTCACGGTCGAAAGTGAAAAAAACTCGCATTTGGCACTCGGATTACAGCTCAATGATTCTTGTACAATTTAGTTCCAGTTTCATGCTTTTTAGACCCCCTTTTTAGACAAGGGGAGGACCCCTTTTGCTATTGTAACGTCACAAATTTTGCAATTAAACTCGCACTCGGCGCTCAGGCCGAAACCCGACGCACCTATATACAGATATATAACGCTAATTGTGGGCATCGCCTCAAGTCTACGCATAATTTTATTGCCAGGCCTGAGCCTATGAGCGGCCTCCTTTTTAACTGACTACCGAAAAAGGAGTAGATCTATATAATAATAGTCTTACATTTACGCAAAGACTAGTGATTAAGATAATAATATTATAATTATTTATTCTGATCTACATAATACAAACATATTATACACATTGAGTTACATCTGGTGATAATAATTAGCGTATTTAAATATAAAAATATTTATGTAGATAACGCACAATATAAACGTTACAAGGTAAAGACACCGACATTATAATCCTAGCAATAAATATATAATTATTATCTATTTAGATTAAAAAAAAACAGTTATCTCACATAAATATTGGAAAATTTCTTATGATACCATATTTTATTATTCTGTTTACGTTGTAAAAACTCATTAGTAGTCATACCTATAATTTATCCAGTACAATCACGTGGGAGAGCCATGCTTCGGCACGAATAGCCGCGTCACGTTGCGGTGTGAATCGCACTAATAGTGCAGCTCCGGAACTTTAAAATCAGCTAACCGCCGGGTTATTTCCTGGTCGAGCCGGACCGTTCGTGCTCTTCAACTGTGAAGTATTTATTTATTTTATATTCAATTGTATCTGAAATATATTCAATTATATGTGTAATTATATTTTCAGGTGGTGGACATCTACACAACCCTGTCGTTAGCTGTAGCGGTGTACTTCGCGCAACCTGACGCGCTCAAGGGCAGTCTGGTAGAGACCCTGAAGGAAGTGAGACCCACCAGGTACCTGCTTATATTTTACTTACAGTACTAAAATATCTGCTTGCGACTTCTGTAATCAATACATATAATAAAACAGTAAAATTGGAGTGTCTGTACACTTAATAGTTTTTTACAAAATAATCAATGTGGCGGTAAGGAACAGTAATGAACACATATCGACAAAAAAGGTTGTCTGCTTGTCTGATTGTACGCGCTAATCTCAGGAACTACTGGACGGATTTGAATAATTTTTTTTTGTTTAATTAGCTATTAGGTCTGGGCAACATATATGATATTTTTTATCCCGAGAGAAGGTACGGTTCTCGCGTGATATAAAAAATGGCGCAACGATGTTGCGGGCATCTACTAGTTTAAAAATAATCTTTGAAGTATACAAAAGTACAGTAACTTATCTAGAAATTAATAATTTAACTTATCTTTCACTAGCAACGCAATACACCCGAGATAGGCTATAATTAAACTCATTTGTAACAATAAAACAAATCCTGACGTAAATGACTATTGTGTCGTAACTTACTTTGATAACATAATAATAGCATTAACTACTCACGTCACCTCTGTTCTCGTATTGTATTCAATCACATTATTATAAACTAGATGTTTTGCCCACGACTACGTCCGCGTAAAACTTTATAAATACTGCTCGACTCCTATTTATGGTATCATGATGTTGTATAGCCTATAACCCTCGATAAATGAATTAACCAACACATAAAGAATTTTTCAATTCCGTCCAGTAGTTCCTGAGATTAGCGCATTCAAACAAACTCTTCAGCTTAATATTATAACGTTATTATGATTTTTTATTTACGTTATTATGATTAAACGGGGAAGAATTTATTATATGTCTCTATATTTTAATGCACGCTCTACTTTATCGGAGATTATCGTTGATTGCTTATCGGCGCGATCATCGTGCGCTAGCGTCCGTAATCTAAGTAGGTACAGACTCGTTCGTAGTACTTTGTCCACGAGGCCATCATAGAAGAATCGGCGTGCAGAGACTACAGGATCGCGCCCGCGTGTCATAGTCTGTAATCGCTGACAATGAAGAGGAAACTTAAAAGATATTGATATCCATTTATACCCATTATATAATGTTATCGGACCATGATACTGCACAAACTATTACAATGACATTAAAAGGAACACCTCATCGTACTACATAGGTATTTCGATTACAAAAGAGATAACAACAAGGACAACATAAACAAATTCGTATAAGTAGCAATAACTCCCTATCATTCTCTGATGTCATAAGCTCCAAAATTCATAATAAAGCTTTGGAAATTTTTCATTACACCTTAACAGTTTTCTACAATATCTGTTTTCCAATAAATAGAGTTAAAATAAAAAATAACAGAAACAATTCGAGATTATGGTGCCTTTCCAACATAATCCACAGTCAAAAAGCTATGTAGTACAAAATTTCTGGTATCAGCGGAAAGTTCCAACGCAAATTCTACACTTGCCACACTAAAAAAATACATTTATAAACTCCATTTCAGATTTTTAGGAGTGCCGAGAGTATGGGAGAAAATGTATGAAAGAATAATGGCTGTTGGAGCTTCTAACGGGGCCATCAAACGCTGCATAGCCCAGTGGGCTAAAGACAAAGGCAGCAAGCACCATATGGCTAGGATAAATGGGTAAGAAATCTTCGAATATTACGTTCAGGTTATGAAACTAAACTAAATGTGGTCGGTAGAACTTATATCCAGATATTGAATAATTTGGGAAATATTTACATTGTTGGTATATATTAAACCCTAGCCATATTTTTTTAAACAGTGTTTAACTAATCAAGGTTGGCTGTCCCTTTCTGAAGTGTTACGTTTTCAATATTCCAGAAAAGGAGAGCCAAACTTGATTTAGTTAAACATTATTTAAATATTTTTATGAATATGGGAGTATGTATCTGGAATGTAAGCAACTTGGTCTCGGCTAACCAACTTAGTCAAGGTACCTTATGGTAATAGAAACGGGAATAAACTGCATTCACAAGAAAATTTATGCGATATTATGTAGGTATTGCGAGAAAAGTGCCCGAATTAATGTCTCTACATTGTTAACTAGCGCGATGTCAGCTAAGATGACGGGTCTACCCATAGACTACAGTGCCCTCGAATGGTTAAACTTCTGGTACGTCCCTGTTTGAATGCATGCATACGTTGCACCATGCATGCAAATAAAAACAAAGTCTGTCATGACCATAGTTTGTTTTATATTAGCTCTACAAAAAATTCATTCACCTCGTAGTACCTCTGTTTTAGTTGTTTGTCCTTTATTCTTTTATTTGAAAAAGTGCACAAAGCATAACGATGTAGTCTACGTCTTGCCATATATCCATTGACTGTTATTATTTAAATACTTTGTTTAAATC
Source organism: Cyclargus thomasi (assembly GCA_026546445.1). NCBI lineage: Eukaryota > Metazoa > Arthropoda > Insecta > Lepidoptera > Lycaenidae > Cyclargus > Cyclargus thomasi. The sequence continues at coordinate 4,940 of JAOTAV010014145.1, read as the reverse complement.
ATTATCCTGAGAGTCAAAGGGCATCAATGATTGGAGTACCTAGCATGAATCCAACACAGCAAATTAGGTTTAAGTTTTTAAGCAGGTAGGTAAGATTAGCTACCTAAGTGTATATATAAGCGAAAATATAAGCGAATGCAACAGGACCTGAAGCATGAAGCTTCAAGTCCTGTTGCATTCGCTCATTTTGGGCGGCAAAGAACATGTCGAAAACAACAGCTTGTACGATGCGTGATGCTAATCACTATTTGTTACGCAAACTTATTTATTACTTTGCCAGGCAAACCGGTACGACGTGTGGGTACAAGATGGCGCGTTCCCTTATCTTCGACAAGGTGAAGGAGCAGCTGGGGCTGGACCAGTGTTTGACGTTCGTGACGGCGGCCGCGCCGCTGTCGCCAGAGATCAAGAAATTCTTCTTGTCGCTTGATATACCGATCGTAGACGCTTTCGGCATGAGCGAGGCTGCTGGTGCCCATACACTTAGCATATATCCCAAGTAAGTGTTTTTAGAATAAGGGCTTGTTTAAACACTTCTAGTTAAGTTTTAAATAGCCTATCCTCAACTTATTTGGCAGAATAAATATCATATGAAGAATCTATAAGTTACGGATAGTCTACCCCACATAAATCAGGAAGTGGTGGAATAGATTACTCTCTTAAGACTATAAAGGGGGGTGCCCTTTATAGTCTTAAGAGAGTAATTTAGGAGAATAAATAAACTTCTATTGAAAAAAGACAAACCAATGTTATATGAGTACCCATAGCAAAATATTTTTCAGATTTTCATTCGACTCATCAGGAGAGATTTTAGACGGTACGGAGACGAAATTCGAGGGAGCCGTCAGTGTCAACGGGCCTGGCGAGATCCTGATGAGAGGCCGCCACGTATTCATGGGCTACTTGAACGACGAGGAGAAGACGAGAGCTACCTTGGATGATGAGGGCTGGCTACACTCTGGGGACGTCGGCAGACTGGACAGCCTGAATCTACTGTATATCACAGGAAGAATAAAGGTAAGATGTATGCTGGTGTTCATTTTCTCATATAATTATCATTTTCAGAATGACAGCTATACGTGTCCTAAGATGACGCCGCCGGGTCATTTAATTATTTTGACACTAGATACCTAGCATGTATTTATGTCCTATTAGTTTTAAATCACTGAGACGGATGCCGTGTATATAGTATATAAGCACGGGCGAAACCCGGTCGCCTTGCCATGTGAAAGTTCTCATAGTTGTTCATACATTACTATTTTGCGCGGCATTTTGTCACCTTCTCTTGCCTTCTTACTGATCTAACTTCCATTGACTGATTTCAGGAGCTGCTGATAACAGCTGGCGGTGAGAACGTGGCGCCGGTGCTGATAGAACAGCAGGTGCAGGCGGAGCTGCTGCACGTGGGCTACGCGGTGCTCATCGGAGACAGACGCAAGTTCCTCGCTATACTGCTTACACTTAAGGTAACAGTGGACAGTTCTGTTATTTAGTTTTCGTATATTGACCTGTAATGCTGCTTTAGGCCAGCCGCACTTTATCGGAATCTCTGATTGAATTGATGAATTTTCCCAATCAGACATTCTGATAACGTGAACACTGTACATTCGCGGCGTACGGTGTGCTGGAGGCGCGTGCCTACGGACAGGATAAGTATGAGAAGTTTTACATCATTGCATACAACGAATTTTGAAATGTCTCGTGTGCTTGGGGCGCTGAAAAATATGGGGCCCCATAATGATCACTTAGAAGACCAAAAAACATGTAATTTTAGGTATGCTCCTTGTATCCGCGGACAAAAGCTAATCTTTCTATACATGCGACGAAAACTTACAGTCTAAACAAAATACATGTTTAATTTCCAGGCCAAAGTGAATCCAAACACTGGCGACGCTCTGGACGAGCTGGACAACGAGACCAAGAAGTGGGTCGCCAGTCTCGGCAGCAAGGCCACCACCATCAGCGAAATCGTCAAAACTAAAGATCCTCTCGTGAGTATTATTAAAATAATTAGTCTATGGTATTATACACGATTTTCTTGCACTTTTAGGATAAGCTCTGTTGTATAGGAATAAAAAAGATCAGAGGTGTAATATATAAAGATAGATTTATATATATTTGTATACATAGATTTAGCTATTTTGCCCAAAAAAAGCGTCCAACATGAACGGTAAAATGTTTATGACGTCACAATATTTGTTACAGGTATACAAGGCGATAGAGGCGGGCATAATGCGGGCGAACAAGCACGCGATATCTAACGCGCAGAAGATACAGAAGTTCGAGATCCTACCTGCTGACTTCTCTATGAATACCGGTGAACTAGGTATGCATTAGCCTTGCGACTTAACTAGGCACGTGTTCTTGACAAAGTCATTTTGGAAAAATGTAAAAAAACATAACAAAATGTCTAAACAGACAGCTGTAATATTGATGCTTTTTTTGTAAATGTTTCTTTCGATGAACTCTGAGAATAACTCAGTCTAGCTTTAGGAATTTAAACTTGTTTCCTGTGAATCTTTATTTTATTTAGTAATAGCATCTTCTTTGATAATAATTAATGAAATAGTATTAATTCGACTGTCTAATTAATTTTTTTACAGGTCCAACGTTGAAGATCAAAAGAAACGTAGTTTACGAGAAATATAAGGATATCATTGAAGGGTTCTACAAGGAATAGTTTAAGAGTTATTTTTGTATAGTATGAGGCACTTTAACCAGTGGAAGATAGGTTCTTCTTAGAACTTCTCTTACAGTAATCACAGTTTTTATATTAGTGACAAAAGTCAGCTACTATTTCAGGCTACTAGGGTTGTAATAAATGAAAATATTAATTCTTAGCGTGTATGTGCCTTAAACGAACTTCACTATGAAAGTCGCAATGAGCAAGCACCCAAGCGTCATTAGCTCGTCCATAAAAGTGCAAAGGAATCCTGTAGACGTTCAAACAGGCAAATGAATTCCACTGGTTTTTGTGTGAGTACGGGGCTGTTGTGAATATCGGTTTTATATTGCTCAAATATAGTTATATGTACATTGTGAATTGGTTGATGTTATGTAAATAAAATATTTTGTTACGGTTAATATATGATGTACTTATTATTTTAAAATTTGTTTAATTAAAAAACCCGTGACAATATAAAATAAAACTATTAAATATCAGTAAGCGTTGAACTTAAATTTTAAACATTAAGGTGGAGTTTTACCACTTCCTGGTAATTTTAGTCCACAGCAGCCACAGCTTAACAAATAGAACTTGATAGATACTCCATATTGTATACATATACCGGATATAATAATCTGCAAGCTGATAGCAAATTTTAAGTAGGCATTTGAGGCAAGCTGAAACTTTGTCAAATAACTCTCCTAATACACCCCACCACAATACGACATTGCAGACCTGGCTGATGAGAAGCGGGACCTTTTCTATTTTTTACCTAGAGTAAAAAAAAATATTCCAAAAAATTATAAGCTCGATGATTCAGTGGGGGTATTCACGTTACCAGGCACGCGTAAAAAATAGTTTGCTTGCAAACTAAAAAAAATGTATTTGCGGCATCTTGGAATTTTATTACAGGATTTTTTATCGTTAAACAATTAGATTTCGAGATATATTTTTGAAAATTTTTTATTCTTTTTAGCCCCGCTTCTTACTATCCAGGTCTCCAGTTCCATTGGGGGGTTATAAGACGTTTTCTTTCTTTTTTAATTTGATTGTCAAGCAATTTTCGTCGTGGCCGCTAGATGACGTATGGGTAGACAACTATCAAGATACCAGCATTAATTGCCACTAAATAAGGGAGAATATACATAAAACTTCATACATTTAAAGTTAGAAAAGAGTAATAAATAGATTAAAGTAGTTATTATAATTATGTTTTAATTATTACTGATGAAAGCAATAGTCCCATTTATTGTATTTAATATGTCGTTCGCAACAAATGTCCCAAATCTTTCATATTTTCGATTTTGCAACATTTTTTCTATACTTGTGCACTATAACAAATAATTACTGGTTAGATAGTACACGAAAAATTCTGATGATAAAATTTGGGGAAATAGCACGAAAATCTAGCATCATTGTCGACTCAAAGAAGTGTCAAAATGCCATGGCCGCCAAAAGTCAATTGTCAGTTTGACAATTGTGATATTTGTCAGAGTGTTCTTATACTATTATCAGTACATTGACCTGAGATTTATGTCCATTTTGGACCAATAGAAAGAATAATCTAATTTATGGTACTCTGGACAGTACACTGATATTTTTTGACTTACGCTGTCAACTTACACTACTACTATACGCTACTATACTTAGCTATTGTAGCGTATAGTAGTAGTATAAGTTGAACCTAGAAAAAACCTTCCAAATTTAAAAGAGGAATTACCAAATTGTAGCGGAAAAAAAAGATTTTGATCATTTATCAGATCCTGAGAACTAAACACGAGTATTTCAATATAACTTTCTGTAAAAGTGTTATTTTTGTTAAGATTTATTTGATAAAGTGTTGTTTGTTATAAATGAAATACAATGTATGTAATTCGGAGTATAATTTATTTTCTATAATCAACATCAGACTCTGAATACTCGATGACAGGACAAAATCCTGTTTTAGGAGAAATCTTATGATATGGTATTTTTTATACATCTTTTATAAAAATATAATTTATTTAGATACATAACGTGTCATGTATTACATAAAAAATAATAAACGTTGTATATACTCATGATAGTATCATGAAATCCAAATGTAGTCCAATTTTAACCGTGAACTTAAAGTTTCAAGTTATAGTAGCCAGGCTATAGTTTGTTTTCAGCTTGGACGCGAGCGCGACTGACGTCTTATTTTATTTATTTATATGGCTCTTGGCTATAACCATGGCCAGTGTCAAGTAAAGGCGGGAAATCAATTTTCTTGTTCCAATAATTTTTAGCAACGTTA
>JAOTAV010014134.1:0-25645 GCA_026546445.1 Cyclargus thomasi | reverse complement strand
ATCTTAGTTATTTATCAACAGAATTCAGAGATTTTTTGTCATTCTGTATATCTTTTAACCCACTATCGTAATAATTTCCATTAAATAAATTTTGTTTTACACGCATATTCCCTATTATAGGGTCTTTTTTTTCTAATAACTATCTTATAATCAACTTAAGGGACGTCGTTAGCCTTATTGTATACTTGAGCAATGCAATTGCTTTTGTAATGTTCTGTGCCAACACAATTTGATGTACAAACACTCTACTTAGTATCTAACATAAGTATGTTACTAAAGCAATCTTGTTTATAATGCTTTAGAAATATACTTATAATTATTACTTATAAGTAAATTTTATAACGTGTTTTTTTATTGATTCGCCTGAAAACATTAGGTCTACTGAAGACAAAAGCCATGATATTCTTTATACTTCAACGTATATAGAGTCAAAAATCAAGATGATTGGTTGCTTACGTAAGAATAAAATACTTATACATCAATACCTACAAGACAGCAAATTATGACAATGGTAGTAACAATAACATAAACGAACGGTCTCGGTAGTCGCTTATATAATATACAAATTGTAACTTTCTTTAATGTCAGACTGCCATGTGACATCTCAAATCACTACGTTTTGTTCGCCGTATTTTGACACGCCCCTATAAATCTATTATTATTATTAAATACCTTAACCTTTGTCATAATAGCCGGTGAGGTGAGAGGTCCATTTTTGTAGTAACTCGAGCGTCGTGGACTATATTTTGTAGATTAGTCAAAACGTTGAAAAAAAATAAGGCAATTTTTTTAGCGATGGGATAAGACGCTACAGCGATTTTAAGGTTATAAAAAAGAAATTGACAAAAAGACGATTTTAGACAGCGAGGCATTTAGTTGTGACAAAAATTCCGGGAAGCTTGATAAAAAAATGTAAGGTTTTCTTGTTCTATGTTAACACAGGCTTACATTTAAATCATCAGTTCTTTATGTTATAAGTATTCTTTGACGCAGTTTTTACACCCCATATCAGAATCTGACGGTTTCGCCAACATTTCGGTACTTAAAAACTTATTTTTAAGTAAAAAGAATTTTTAAGAAGAAGATTTTTTATATTATGATAACCAGAGACATGTAGAAAGCTCATACTAGTATTGTCTGACGCGCTCGAGTAAATCCAAAATTCCCCTCTTGGGCTCCTCTACTATAAAGTTTTTTTAATTTCCATTCCATTTACAACCAGATCTTATGATCAAATTGTATAATTTAGCCGTCGGATACACAAAGCTCTCAACAACGGTAGTGTATAATATAATACCAAATCGCCTTAGACGAGGTAGCAAATCTCTTTGAACGGTTTTGCCAAGTTCGTAATAGTAACTTCGATGTTACTTAGGCCTGGCGTCCATTCGGATTAAGTTTGTCCTAAATAATGTCATATCGGTTAGTAAAGTAAATATGTGTATGATAATAATCTTAAATATGTGTATAGTATAAAAGTAGTAAATATATTTCCGTTGTCTGGTACCTGTAACACTAACTATATATTTATTAGGAAATCTTAATTATGAATATACGAGTGTTTATATGATGTTGTAAAAATACAGAAAAATGTTTCCAAAAGATTTTTCCCGTATACGAAATTTTATATGGATTTGTAAGTCTATAAAATAATCGGTCTATGGATAAACTGACAGATTTCCTTTTTTACATTCGTCACTTCAAAGTTCAACTACACTACGTCTATCTTGATGTAAAAAGAAACACTTACTCAGTCGTTATGCTAGGGCCTATTTAGTGTTCTGTGTCTCTTCATAGGGGAGCGTTGTACCAAAACTACGAAATTCATCTATCACACCACAATCACACTTCCTCTCGCCATAGCAGTCGGACTAAGTGTCAACGCAGTGACTATATTGTTATTTTACATTATCCGCCATTATTAAAATTTAGTCTCCAACATTATTATAATATTGCGTAGTACCCTACCCATTAAAATACCCTATAGAATGCAAACCGAAGACCGTGGACGCTCTCGATCAAGCAAATCTGTAAAACGTGAATGCCACCTGCAGAACGCAGCCGCGTGCCGCGGGGTGTTGTACATAAAAATATACGAAAGTCACGTTTGCGACGTCACCGACAACGGCTCTGTTGAAATGAGATCTTAACAGTTCGATGCAGACAACTCACTAAGGGATTAGCTTGTGATGAAGTGACGTCACAAAAATTAGTGAGGCTAGTTTGGTTTTAAACAACGAGTAACGAACCGAAAAGAGCCGAAATGTTATTAGTTTCATTCGAAAAAAATCTCTTCGAAAAAAGCGCTCTGATTGTTTGGAAGTATCGGGGTACGTACACGCAGGTCTCTTATTGGTGCGTAATGTTTTAGTGCGAGCGTTAGTTGGTTGGCGCTTATTTTGTCAGTGACAAAACACTGATAAGTTTCGGACACGGATGGCTCACATTTCTTCTCTATTAGTTATATACTCGATGGTTTTAAATGACTACCGTCGGAAGGTTTTTTTCTTCCATCTATTATGCTGAATATCACACACGCACGCAATATGCATTAAAAAAGGCTATTGCCTTTTATAAAGGAAAACATTATTATGTTTTCCTCGTTTAAGGCCCCTCCCTACGTCGACAAATGACAGAAGTTTTAGAGCAAGCAGCATGGTTTGCACAATAATGGCCATTTCAATACAAATGGTTATTGGACACGTTCGTTATCGTCGTGGTCCATCATGGGCCAGCGTATAGAGGCGGCATTAGGTGGTACATATCAGTTATAATAAATAAAAAGCTACCAAATCTCTCTTATATACCAGTTCTGTTACATTCATTCATTTGTAAATATAATACAAAATATCGCGGACTCCTCGCTTCTTCCACAAAAATCTAAAAGATTTCGCACACCTGGATATTCAGAAATTAATAAGGACTATTACTATATCGCTTACTCACACCGCAGCGGTTCTCAACATTTGGAAACCGTCCAGGCGTGCAAAATCACCTGATACAGAATATCCAAAGTAAAATACATTCTACTTCTATGCGCGTAAAGTTTATTTTGGCGTGAACATTTTATTATTTTATGCTTGTTTTTGCCATTATTACAGGGCTAAGAAGATAATGTGTCGGTGTTTCGAGCGAAAAGATGTCGCTACAAATACGCTTGTTTGTAGAAATAACTATTCGCAGCGGTGAAACAGCATACGGGTCTCACAAAACATTTTGATACGATACACAATACATTTGTTACAGAACGTTTGTCCCCAATTATTCTAGCTTAGAACAATGTGACATACTTTACTTAAAGATATACTCGAAGTCAATTGACTGACATAGTGACGCACAGCTCAAACCTCTGGAGGTATCGGACTAAAATTTGGCACCAGGTATGATGTGATGAATGACGTAGACGTCTGGTAAGAAACGATTTTGATAAATTTTATCGCTAAGGGAATCAAACAGGATGAAAGTTTATATAAAAATAAAGTTTAGGATATGATGGAGCTTGACTGACACTTTTTCCCGCAATGCTAACATTAAGTCCCGGTTTTTAATTTGGTGAGTGTTTAGACTTTAGTGAGTTAGAAGCAAACGGACTTCATACAAAAGGTTTTAACAGTTTCATCTTCTAAATCATAGCCTAGATCAAAGTCTCGCGTGATGGACTTAAAGTAACTTTTTTTATGATATTTAGGGGGCAAGCGAGCAGACGGTTCACCTGATGGAAAGCAACCGCCGTCGCCCATGGACACTCGTAACATCTGAAGAGTCGCAAGTTCATTGCGAGCCTTTATTATGGAATATGGAGTAAGATAGGTGATTAGGAAAGTTCGGCCACCGGTAAACTCATTCACTGAACGAAACGCCGTTTCACGCCAGTTTGAGGCCGTGGTATCAGTCCGGTCAAGCTGGCCCATTCGTGCCGAAGCATGGCTCTCCCACGGCAACGAGCGTCCGTATTATGTACTTGAAGTCGGAAAATGTCTCATTGGTCACGCCTCCACCAGGGTTCGAACCTGCAACCTCTCGAGTACTAGGCTACGGACGCTCTAAACTGAAATGTTACCTTGGTGCAAATAAATTGTAATAATAGTAACAGAAAAAAGATATGGACATAAGGCCCACAGATAAGTCTAATATATTGTAATAAAAAAAAACTGAATCTAAGATTTGAAAGATGTTGTTAAATTTCTTTAAAACTTAGACATGAAGCATGCCTCACGCGTCATAAAATTCTTATATCAGGTGTTTGAGCATTAAATTATTTTAGTGACATCAATAATATTACATCGTATTTCATATAGATTAAAAACCAAGCCTTGTTTTTTCCTCAGCGGTATATGTTAGGTTTTTGTTTGTTGTATTCCGTGTGCTAGCAAAACGCTTATCTGATAGCAATAAATTTTTATACGGCGAAGAGATTGTACGTATTACACCGTGTGTTCCCTGAGAAAGCAAGTTTGTATCGGCGAGAAATAAAAATTAATGATATTTATTCACCTGCTTGTTGGTTACTTAATAAAGTAACGATAAGTATAATGAAAAGCATTTTGTAAATGAAAGTGATACTTGAAAGATAGATTAATATATCATAAGGTCATCACCAGGCGAGTGGTATATTTTCATGAAAGCAGACCGCCCGTGGCTTGCATATGCGTACGCACAATAGAATGATTTTGAAATATTTATAAAATTATTTCGACACACATATCTGCTATCTGCTTGTGCTTAACTCATAATCTCTTTATATATAATTGCTTTGTAGCGCTGCTGTAAGAGAGAGATAAGAGATAAGTTGAAAGCCTCTATTAGCACACAGCTGTCACGATTAAATTCGTTTATACCAGGGCACATATGTATGCAATCAGAGAATTTGAAAGAGATACAGATTGTGGATCTTTGTAATTTGGTCGGGTTATGTCAAACCCAGCTGGCAGATTATGACTTACACGGAGTTGACATATTCTGACCAAATGACGTAGATCCGTTAACTGGCTCTCTTTCAATTTCCCCCATTATATATGCAAGCCGTGCGTGGTCCGCTTTTATGAAGATGACCTACTCAGTATTATAAACTCTATAAACGGCTTACTCAACATATTAAAGCACAACATCTAATTTTTCATTCTCGTGTCACAGTTTTCATTGCCCTACTCCTGCGAAACGGCTTGACCGATTTCGATGAAATTTTTGTGCTTATCCGGTATCTATGAGAATCGGTCAATATCTATTTTTCATCCTCCTAAATGTTAGGGGCAGTACGACCCGATTTTTTTTTGGTAAAATAACTTTTGCCAGGTCAGCTAGTACTAATAGAAAAGTATCTCTTGTACGTTCAAGTTCGTAGCAAGAATTTCCATAGCACTATGCATCGCCTAAGTCTGTTACCACTTACTGTATTAAAACGTTTAATCTCGACGAATTTCTCCTTTGATAGCCAATTTCTGAAGGCATTGTTTCGGCGTCAAACAATTTCTGGCAATGTCGAGAAACCCACCAGCGATTGCCAGCTAAGCCGCCAAATTAAATGAACGCGGGAAGCATTCGGGGCTGAATTTTGCATAAATGCATTTATTAGACACTGTTCTAAGTACATACGCTTAGTCCCGGCGTCGAGGGGATTGCTCTCGTTTGCTGGAGTTTTCCCTTATTGGTGTAAGTCCGGTCCCTTTAGAGGTTGACCGGCCGGTCGCGGAGGGGTGGTCCTGTGTTAGACAGATCCGGGACACCCCTCCCTAAGCGGCTGAAGGCAAATCGCAGGTGGTTTTAGTGAGTAGGAGTCTCACATACCCCCGGGGCGTCTCGACCTTCCGAGGCGCACACCCAACCCGGAGGACCCATGATGGGTTTCCCCTGCGAATCAAAAAAAAAAAAAAAAAAGTATACACAACCACCACCCACACCACACCACCTCTAAGTGACAATTCAAACCAGAATGTGACGCGTAGACACGTGAAGATGCACTTCTAAATTATATATGGAATTGACCGACTTCAATATCACTTGCAACCGTGTCTGACGAACATGCAAAAATAAAAGAACCATATTAATAAATTATAGTTATAAACCTTCTCCTGAAAACTCTCTTTCCAACATTTTAAACAGAAACAAAATCCATTCATAACTTTTTTTAAAACACAAATAAAAAAAGTATTAAAAGGAGTTTTGGCGGGGATTTCAGAGAGTGACGTTGTGTGTTTTGTATTTTTTGTTAAAATTGTATTATTTCAATGTTTAATGTGTGATAATTGTAGAATATCGAATATTAAATATTCGTTGATTTGCACAAGTGTAAACAAGTGATACAATTTCAAGAAACGTGCTATTTTGTGTTTCCCTCCAAGACTCCATCAAAAGTTTTAGTAAAGCTTCTACCGCTTTATTAAATCGATTAACTTGACTGACTGTATTGACATTTTATATTAACTCTGACTAGACTTTATACTTGACGAAATTTTTGTAACGTTGCTAAAAACTATTGGAACAAGAAAATTCGTCCCAGTCGATGTAAAGTCTACTTGTTCTTCGTCTACTTGTTAGTTTTGTCCACTGCCTCTACGATCTTATTAAAAATTATGTTAAATGAACATAACAATACGGTAATTTAAGGCTTTGTAGGCTGTTAGTTTAACTTGACACCATGAGTCAGAATCGGGTCACGACCAACTTTTGTTTCAGCGCGATGACTAACACACTTATTCACGGAACACGAATCTTTGTCTGGATATGATTTATAAACTTTTGTTATTAACTCTGCATTTTTTATGCATTATTATTTTAATATAATATGTGATGGCGTGTTTGTCGGTCAATCTCGCCGAAACTACTGTTTTGATGAAAGTGCGTCCGTAGCCTAGTGGGTAAGACCTTTGGTTCGCACTCGAGAGGGTGCAGGCTCGAACCCGGGTGGAGGCGTGTACAGAGTAGACATTTTCCGTTTTTTCCTAATCCCTCTATACCTATTTCCAATTCCTATACCCTCAAAAAAGCCGGACAACGCACTTGCGACTCTTCGTATGTTACGAGTGCCCATGAGCGACGTCAGTTGCTTTCCGTCAGGTAAACCGTCTGCTCGCTTGCTCTTTCAAATATCATAAAAAAATATTGGTAGGTGCCATCTAATGTAGATCCAAGGTGATGGGCAGACATGAATTATAAAATACTTTTTATTCTAATTGAATGCTCCCGTGATGTTAAAATTCCACATAGGGAAAAAAAACAAGTATAAGCTTAATTTTACTGCAACTTTGTTGCACAGAAAGTTTTTACAAAATGTTATCTACTAAGGCGGGGTTAGCCAAGATTTAAACTTTTTCGCTTTTTTGTAGAACCGCCAAACAAAACGTATGGAAATGACATCAGCGTTCGTAATTTATACGCCTTATGTAATTTCTATTTCATTTTGTTTGGCGACTATGCAAAGAAGCGAAAACCTTTAGATCTTGGCTAACCCCGCAAGAATTCCTTAGATAACATTTTGTAAAAACTTTCTGTGCAACGAAGTAGCAGCAAAGTGCTTAATGACTAAAGGGTCTTCAAAGAAAATCGAATATCCTTTTATGGTCACAATTTACCAACTAATCATCGCATATAATAAATAACATACAAACTCTTATATTTCAGCCTGTGTGAAAAAGAGGTTTCTCTGCCGTGCTTACAATCAGGCGTATTTTTGATCGTTTTCCAGACCCACCGGAAAAAACCGGCCTAGTGCGAGTTGAACTTGCAAACGAAGGGTTCCTTACCAGTACAAGGGCCTTTGTGCACTACACGGAATTATACCATACTGCGCACTTATCCGGAGTTTTTATGCGGAACGGAACCCTAAAACCACTGCCACGCTTTTTAGGTAAATGGAAAAACAAGCCTCACAAAAGCACGGAACGCGCATCGAGATTCGAAATATTTCATAAAATTTCGGATTGAAAAATGCATGGCATTTTCTTTTTACGTTTTCCATAAACATACACCACTTGTTTATTTTCCATTCGAAAGCAATCAACTGACGTCCATATTCGAAAAATCCCACAGGGAAAAACCATTAAAACCTTTTTATTCCGATTCGGTGTTCCCCATCGGTATGCTCTCATAGGATATAGGACAGATAGATTACAGATAGCGGACCTGAATCATTTCACATATTATTATTTGCGGGTCCGGCAGACGTTATTTTGCCATATAGAAGTTGTGAAGAAGACCTTCCTAGTTCCGAGTCCACGCGAGAAATCGTTTCGAGAAATTTCAAATGTTTCGAAGGAGTTCACAAGCAACATTTTTTTTTGCGAATTTCGAAAAAATTGCGAAAGTCTGTCCGTTGCATCTTCACGTTTGAACTGTTGAAATAATTTTAATGTAACGCGGTATGCAGATTGCAGATACTTCGAGTCCCAGGAGAAAAAAAAGGATAGTTTTTCTCCGAAAAAAATTTGCGATTAAACAATTTCGGAGCAACGGAGTTCTAGGCGTTATGTTAGTTGTTTTACAAGTATTGACTAAAGTCACCTTAACGCCGTTTGTCCACCAACACCGTCAATCGAGAACGATATTATTTCGGCCCGAATTTTTAGCGACATTGCTCTATCGTCAATGTCGTCGACGTCATCAAAGGCGCAAATGAAAATGAAACCTGTTGTGTATGCCATAAAGTTGCATTTTATTGGATCGAAATAATAAGTTGTTGCCTATTGAGCGGATTCAGTCTAGTAATTCTAGAACGAAGATGGACTACATATATTTTGGTATTAAGGTGGCAAGAAAATATAAATTAATTGAGTATAGTCCCTAGTCATAGAGTACTAAACAGATGGACCTGTTGAAGTACAGAAGGTAAAGTATACGATATCTTTCGGTTCAATATCAATACCCCAATTCTTCTACTTCAACATTAATTAAAATTCGAATTTCGAAATAGTTTCGATGTAGTTTCAGTTCCTCTATAAAATATTTTACAAAATATCAAACTCATACCTTGTAGTCAGTCTGAGCTTTGACATTTGTTTTATGTCTAGGAGAATAATATTTTGCTAGTAAAGTGGTTGACAGCCAAACGCACAGAATTCCGTTGCGGCGAAATTCATTTATCGCGCGGGAATCGCATACATTTGATTAGTACTCAAGTACAACCATACCAAACTTCAGCTAATTTTTGTTGTGCCCCGCAGCGCTACCCGTGGCTTAGTCGAGGTTAAAAATTACCCTATGTGTTAATCCAAGATACCAGCTAGCTCCATGCCAAATTTTATCGAAATCGGTCTAGTCGTTTAGGCGTGAAGAAGTTACAAACATACACACCCACAAACTCACAAACATTTATATTTATAATATTAGTAAAATAAGATAAGATTTTGGCATTGGTAATAACTTAAAGCAGAATCAGAGTACAGCCATAAAGCATATTAGCTTCAATGTATTTCCAATTTCGTCGGTACAGTAAGCAGATGTTGATAAATAACCTTCGCGGGTTACCTTGAGGCGTCTGCCCGAAATAGCGCTCATACTACTGTTGACTTTATGAAGTTCCACCATAAAAAAAGTTTATTTGGATAAGTGAGAAATAGCGACTCTAGAAGAGTCCGTATGGTCATGTAGAATTAATATCATGTGTAATGAGTAAGAGATACAGACACAAGGTGCAATTAAACCCTTCGGCCAAATTTTTATGGTTAGGTTAGTTTGGTAATTTATTATCAGCAGAGTCTATTAAACAATATGTCATTGTAAAAATCTGCAACGATTTTGATAGGCAAAATAGACATATTTTGCCTATCAAAATCGTTGCAGAATACGTTTATTTCTTATAAATGTTATGGTACAGAATAGAACCACCATGTGTGAAAAATACCAATAATAGGTATTTACTACCGAAGCAAGCAATAAAATGTGTAAAATTCCACTTTAGCCATTGAACTTTGGCCGTAAAGCGTTAATTGAAAAAAAAATTACGACGCCAGATGTTCGAGGAAGCAGTTGTAATTGTTTAAATATCGAACAAGGAAGAGCCTCGGCCGGGTCATCGTCCCGCGCCAAGTTCAAACGCCGACCTTGCCAGACTGCTGGCCAATTTCATAAACAAATTCACAACTCTTTAGGCGACATTCAAAATTCGAAGAATATCGTGTCATTGGAACGTTCCATATACGTATACAGGGTGCAAGAACTGTAAGTGATAAAACATAAGGGTTTGTAAATGTTCCACAATACATTGTAGATTTCACGGTAAAAGTAGCATCGCTGAAAAAGAAACGTTTTTTTGCGATTAGTCCATACAAATTGCACATTGGCCATGCAAGCACCAAACTATTTTTTCAAATTATAGTTTGAGAGCTTTGAGAGCTTATTATCTTCGGTCATTTTTAAATTGATAAAATAAAAAAACTCCGCCATAAAGTCCTATTGCAAAATTAATCGAATCCCTTGCAAAACAGATACAAATTTCATTTACACATCAACAAATAGTATATGGATATTATTAATTTTTATATGAAAAAAAAAGTAATTACACTGCTGATATTTTTGCAAAACATTTGCAACATCTCCGCCTGGAGGTCGCTCGGAGATAATTAAATAATAAAAATATAATTTACAATACACCCGCGATTGTTCTGTACAATATACAGCAAATAAAACTTTTCTTATGAGCATTACAGATTCTGCAAAATCTCAAAAAGTAATAATTACTATATACCCTTTATTAGACGAATGACGGTAAAAATGTTGCAGATCGCCAAGTCGAAGTGCCAGACTTTCGGGACTATGCCGAATTTACGAATAAAGACAAACTTAGACACAGACACTAATGCAAATAAATTTTAAATGTCACAAAACTTAGGACCCCCTCACCCCTGTGTCAATTTCGTCGAAATAATAACTAGACTTTATCAACAAAAAACCGTGCTCCAAATATCGTAACAGGTCGTAACTGGTAACGAGGTTTAAAGTTTTTGCCAGTCGACTAGTGGTATGTAAAATATATTTTTTATTCGATCATACAGGAAACAAGCAGACGAATTTGCAATTCAAAGTTGGCATTAATTACTATAGCGTTAACTATTGTTGAATAAGATGATGTTACGTCATACGGAAAACGTTCCAAGTAACGTTAGCGAGAAAACTAGAGGAAAACTGTGCAGTCTTTTCAAATAAATACAGTTTAAATAGATTTAAAAAATAGTTTAATATGAACAATGAACATCGATACTTCCATCGCCGTAAAAAGTAGCCTGTGTGTTAATCCAGAATATTAGCTAGCTTCATGCCGAATTTTATCGCAATCGGTCCAGCCGTTTAGGCGTGAAGGAGTAACAAACATACAAACTCACAAAATTTCACATTCATAATATTAGTAGGATAATATTAAAATTGTGAAAGTGGGTCTAACTGTCTGTCTGTTACATCTTCACGCTCAAACCGGTGACCGGATTTTGCTGAAATTTGGTATAGGTATACTTAGGATCCCGGAGAAGGACTACACAGAAGGAAAATGTACGGTTCCCGGGCGTTACACTAATTCTGTCGCAACGGAGTAGCAGGCGTCATCTAATATTACTAAACATGGGGGAGTGTCACGCCGTAACGAATCTACAAATATATGTACCTACTTGTTTTTTAACTTACACTTAGTGGAAAGGGCAGAGTTACAAAGGCTGCTGTTTTTTTTTTTTGGAAAAACATGACCTTTCCAAAATATACGTATTTAACACCATTTTCGAATTCCACGCGAGCGAAGGCGCGGGCAAAAGCTAGTTCATATTAAAAGGACGGGATCTACAGGAAAAAGGTAGGCAGCAGCTCTCAACATGGATACTGTCTAAATAACTCTAATGTAATAATTAATAAGTGATACTATATGTAAGAGTATACTCGTACACATCCATAAAGGTTTGTCACTTTGTATTGTTACACGTTGTATACTAATATTATAAATACGAAAGTGTCTGTCTGTTACACTTTTACACCAATTTCGATTAAATGGAAAACAAAAATTCGCATGCTGCTTTCGTCCCACTGGGACGAACATTTATGGAACGAAAGACTTAACTAATCGATATCATTTCTTTTTTTTTAGGTCATTTTAGGTCACATTGGCACTCTTATTTCACCAGACACCTTGGTATTCGGAGAATTCTGTTGCAACGGTCATCTAAAGAGGTCGACGCAGAACCTTATATGATTCATAACGCCGTCCGGTTTATGCAGTCGTTACGTCAGCTCCTAAGTAACAGAGTCGGAATCTCCTAACGATTCCGTCATCATTTACCCACGATCACACGTATGATGTTGGAATGTAGACGTCATGTTTTATGTCACTCGACCAGTTTCAGAAGCAGCAACAGGAGTTTGGACTTTGAGCGGTTTCACACTGCTAAGTACTAATAAAACCATACCACGTGCGAGTAGAACTCGCGCCTGAGTATACAGAAACACATAAAATCCATACTAACATTCGAAAGTGTGTCTGTTTATCTCTCTGTCTGTCTGTTACCTCACGTTGAAACTGCTGAACCGATGCTATATGCGATGATAGCTGAAATTATACCGACGATATAATTATCGTATGTTAGTATGGAATTTATGTGTTTCGGTATACTCAGGAGGAGTACCTACTATAAGCTAGAAATTATTCAGCTTATAATACCGATGCGATAGCTGGGTACCGAGATACTTTGAGTCCCGGGGAAGGGATATAGGATACATTTTGACCCGGAAAAATGTACGGTTCCTCGCGATCAAATAATTGTGGGGCATCATCTAGTGGGAAAATATTTCTTGGAAGTTACAAACAGCTATACAAAACTTTTATACTTTTTGGGTTTTAAAAGATCTAACCACCTTATTCATAAAATATCTAAACAGTGTTTAGCTAATCAAGATTCGCTGTCCCTTTCTGTCGTGTGAAGTTTTCAATATTCCAGAAAAGGACGGCGAATCTTGATTAGCTAAACACTGTTTATATATTTTTATGAATGAGGGGGTTAATGGCTAATTTGTCACGAAGGGGCGGAGTGAAAGTGACAGGACTTGGCAGAACCCTCAACAATGTTTGTAAAACACTGACCTAGACGGTCTCTCTTCAAAAATTCACCACCAAGTCTGGGATATGAAGTCGATCGATATAGGTAAAGACATAGAGGTTATCTGGCATTATTCTTTATACACTTTCGACTTTCGTTTTCAGGTAAAACCCAAATTACCAGACGATTGAAAAATACAGATAATGTGCTTTGCAGACATACAATATTCTAAAACTGTAGATAATAATAATCGAAATTAAATAATCGTAGAAAACTGCTTGAATAAAAAGCGATTTTCACAGACCGATACGCAAGGTGTAAAAAGTGTTATGTGTACTAACTACTAATATTATAAAAAAGATGCTTCCTTCACATTCAATCGAAGCAACGAATAAACTTGTTTTTTTTTAACACCCTAAAATATTAAGAGTACTTCTGTTACATCCTGTGTATTATTTATTAAGATGTAAATCATAAAATAAATACCACAATAGAAAACAGAATCAGGGTAACGCAACTAATAACGGGCACACGACAAAAACTAACGCATTACTACTCAACTAGTTCTATTCTGTAGACACGACGCAGGACGTGGGAAAATGAAAAGAAATCGCATTGTTATATGTACCGCGAAAACTTAACGGGGAAACCTAAGTTATAACCTGTCTGGTAGGTCAGAAACACAATACAAAACATATACAGTACTAGCTGTTGCCCGCGACTCCGTCCGCGTGCTAACAAAGATGGGAATCGTTATTTTCTATAACAATTCTCATTAGCGCCGTTGTAGTGCATGCCAGTTATCAGAGATGGCGCTGTATGTGTGAAATGGTTTTTGCTGTTGTCCGGCATTTCTCCTTAAATTTTTTCCCGAATTTTCTTTGCTATAAACCTCACGGAGTCCGAGACCTTACTAAGGAATGCAAAAGTGTGAAATCGGTACGTGCGTTCTGGAGGAAGTTCGTCAGGAAGGAAAACCAGACTTATTTTATATAATACATAGATAACCAGATTTAGTTGGTCAAAAACACAGTCAGCGTTTCTTAAAAACGTACTTTGTTAAACACAGACTTATTTTACGAGCGTAGTATGTACGACCAACTACAAATCCAAAAAATGGTGTAAAATTTTGCAACGCTATATTATCCTAGGACGTTGCCAATGACGGAGGTATAAGCGATCACGAGCGTCTATGTAAAATACTTTAAATAATGAAATAGGTCATAATCGACGTAGATTGTATATGCTAAAGGCAGTCAAGGCACCGTCTCTCGACGTTAGGCTATTGAACATAGGGGCTCAACCGAGAGAGAGAGAGTCATGAAATTATCTAAATTCCCACAGAGGACAGTCTACTGTTCATTATTTATATTGTGTTAGGTATTGTGAGCTTAACATAGTTTTGTTGACATTACAATTTTGTATGAAGCTTATGTTGAAAATCATAAGTATATAAGGAATAATTATTGTTTAACAATAATCTGACGACCTCTGTAGCTCAGTTGGTAGGGACATTTGTAGCTTAAGCCGGGGCTCACGGTCCGATTCCCGCCGACGGAACATGTTTCTCAATGTTCCTGGGTCTTGGATGTGTATTAAATATGTATATCATATAATAAAAATCTTAAATATGTATATAGTATAAAAGTATTGAATATATTTCCGTTGTCTGGTACCCGTAACACAAGTCATTCAGGCACTTACCACGGGGCCAGCCTGACGTGGTGTGAAGCGTCCTTACATATTATTAATAATTTATCATTATTAATAAATATTCAGCATTTGAAAATGTAAAAATTGTTTTTGTATTATTCTACTATGGATCAAAATTTTCCTTGACGATTTATATGTTTATTAGTTTCAATAAATTACTATTTATAAAATTATAGAGAATTGTTATTCTATTTTTCACTACACCGAAGTCCTTAGACCTTACTCATTATATAATCAAATAAAATACGTAGAAACTGACTAATTGTTTACAAACAAGAAAACAAAAATGGCGATTTCTAGAACTTCGCATCGAAAATAAGGTATTCAACATTCTAATACCGGATTCGAGTATCAAATATACTAGCTTATAACTGTGAATTTACCCGCTTGGAATCCAGAAAAGTCCAAGGAAGTATTTAATTACAATTAAAGAATCCTACTATGAAATTTGACTGAATTAAAGTCAGTCGAATTTAATCAAATCCACTCAGAAGTTTTGGCGAGTCTGGCGGACAAACATGCGCGAGAACCGTACTCTTTTCACAAAAGTATCATTTTTTTCTCAGAAACCTACTTAGGTTCCAGGGGACAAATCTTACGATACCTCATACGTTAAAATCCATGAAGCCGCTTAAGGCTGTAGAGCGTGCTGAACAGTTGTACTTACTCTCGAAGAACATAACTCTCCTTCTGGCGCAGTCGGGTAAAAACAGACACACTTTCGCATTTATAATATTAGTATGATTCGTGTTTATACAATGTTTATCGTAAACAAGGCAGGAAGGCCAACGCTCTCGACGGCCGCCTACCTATTTTTGTGACGCTAAATGTAGACTTTCCTCGAACTTCAAGAGCTGATTGCATTTATATTTTATATCATATAGACATGTGGAATGGATTTCAAAATCAGATTGAATTTAAGGCTGTTTTACAACCATCCAGTGATACAAGCCAATGCTCAATGTTACTAATTTAGTAAAATAGAAATGAGAGAACGGACAATTTGATTAGAAACATTAAAATAATTATACAATTTTCGAAATTTGAAATAGGGTGTTTTTATGATATGTCCCCCTACATAAACGAAAACGCAAACGAAAGGGTTATCTGGTGAGAAGCGACTGCCGTCGCCCAAACACATTGTCGTCGCACATTCGCGGCATCCAAAGAGTCGCAAATGCGTTGCCGGCCTTTATAAGAGAATAGGGATTAGGGAAGTTGGGTCACCGCTAAACTCACGCCGAACCACGGCAAGGAGCATCCGTATTATGTACTTGAAATCGGAAAATATCCTATTGGTACACGCTTCCACCCGGGTTCGAACCTGCACCCTCTCGAGTGCGAACCAAAGGATTTACTATGTACTGCATATATAATAAAACAGTATTATTGGAGTGTCTGTACATTTAATATTTTTAAAAAATAATCAATTTGGGGGTGCTAAGGAACAGTAATAGAACACATATCGACAAAAAAAGGTGTTTGTTTGTCTGTTTATCTGTTAGTTTGTTTGTACACGCTAATCTCATGATTATTTTGTAAAAATATTAAATGTACAGAAACTCCAATTTTACTGTTTTATTATATTTATAGAAACACTTGATTAATTTATTGTTTTGTGTCAGATAATCTCGGTGCCATTATTTTATTTCATTTTGAAGGGATCTCAGCATCTTATAAGATCGAACGCAAACAGGCTTAACATGTCAGAATGC
This sequence comes from Cyclargus thomasi, assembly GCA_026546445.1. NCBI lineage: Eukaryota > Metazoa > Arthropoda > Insecta > Lepidoptera > Lycaenidae > Cyclargus > Cyclargus thomasi. The sequence continues at coordinate 9,213 of JAOTAV010014134.1, read as the reverse complement.
AAGCTGATAATATTATGAAAATATAATGAAAACATTATAAATGTTAGGCGAGTCGGATAAATGTGGAATTTGATTAATAAACGATAATAATATAATTAAAGTAAAGATAAAGTACCAAATATAGTTTTATCACATAACCTACATCCTTATCGCTAACCGTAGACATTATTGTATCTAAGAAAATGATTAGATTTATTTATTACTAGTTTTTGGCCGCTCGCGTGAAATCCTTTGTGAACAATGAACATGTAGTTCTAAGTCAAAAATCAAATCGATTGGTTGCTTCGTTAAGGCGTGAAGGGAGGACAAACAAACGAATACACTTTCCCATTTGTATTCATTATATTATAGAAGTAGGCGGTGGATTTTTCTTGATTTCTTGAAATGTAAAGAAAAAATACATTTGAAATGCACAAAGCATTTCAAATGTGTTTTTTTTTACATATTCTTATGTTGCTACCACGCAAGGTGCTACAGAGGTAGGAAAGATTAGACATGCCCAGTATAATTAATTATGTGCTGTACAATAATAGAAACGAAGCTCGCAATAAAAATGTTTTTTTTTTAATTAATATAACGTAAAATATTACTAAGTTATATTACTTTAAAAATAATAGCCAATACTGGATATGTCTATTGAGTTACTTTTTACCAGTAGTAGTTTTCTGAGATCATCAAAATAATGAGTACGTATATCTAGCTTTTTAATTTTAAACTTTTTTCAACATTAAACAAAATATGTATGGGAATATAAATAAATTAATGAGAAATTTCGCGTGTTCAAAGATTTTTACTCAATTAAGTTTTGGAACAATCTAGTATTGAACATAATGACGCAAATTATGACTTAAATTACATCACTGGCCTGTTTTCATGGAGAACCGAATCGTTAAGACTTGGTCTCCATGACTTGTAAAGTAATTATGTTATTATTCTCTATCTGCACATACAACAGTGAAAATACAAATGCTATAAACTTTTACACACATGACGTTTTTTACACTACAATACATCTTCAACCTTATACAAAAGTACATTGTATCTACTTTCGATCAATATACTGATTGGACATACTTTATATTTGTTTCAAAATAAGCACGCATGTAGAGCTAAAGCTACAGAGTAAGGACCAAGAAACGTAACATAACTATTTAAGTAACCAAGACTTGTTTTACGCTAGTACTAAGTATAAGCCTATCTACGTTTTTTCTAATCTATGGCACTTTCAGCAGTTAGTGTTGAGACATCAGCAAACTTTGTCATAGTGCGATAGTAGTTTTGGCGCGTGGCTTCACTCAACAGAAAGTCAGAACACACAATCAGATGGAACACAGCCATATTGTAAATTGTCGCTTTATAAACGCTCAACAGTTGACGGCATGCTTACAGCCGCAAAATACCGTACCGGCGCCGATTAGTTAGTTTTAAGTTGGCCTACTGGTTCGTTAGGTCTATTCGGTTTATGGTATGTCAATATCATCCAAGGAAAATGATCCTTGGATGATATCAAAATAGTCATAACGTGGAGTAAGTATGACGACTTCAAACACAGTAAAAATCGTCACGGGTATGGCTTTGACAACTACGACAAGCATACTGCAAGGCATTACGTCAAACCCATCAATTTCGAAAACTTTTTTAAATCGGGTCACTGTCATTCAATAGTGGCAAAGCACATAGGGTTTTTTTACCCGACTACGCCAGAAGGAGGCTTGTGTTTTTCGAGAGTGATGCGAGATGTTGCATACATACCGTATGTATGTAATGTGTAATGAATGTATGTACGTATAATTTTTTGGCACACTCTGCAGCCTAAACCGCTTGATGCAGCGGATTTTGAAGTCAAAATAATTGTGAGGTTGGACAATTTTTTTCCGTCCTTGTAGGTCGAGTAGAGTATCAAAATGAAGGGTTTTAAATAGCCATTATAGAAATATGCATGGCTTGATGTTTAAATTGAAATGGCTCCTGTAGTCAGGTTTTTTTGTTTATATTAATGACATGAAGGAGTGCTGCTAGCTAGCAACACATTGACAGTAGCAAGTATCCTGTCATCAACGTACCAAAACAGCCTTGTAGACCTGCAGGTTTGACATGAGAGGGCTGGCCTTGATGTTTTTGTGGGCGGCGGCGTGCGAACCATAGTAATGTAAATTTAATGTCTGATGTTTTGCATGTCACAAAAAATATGACTAGTATCATATTCAATCAGTTGCTTGAAGTCTACAGATTAGCTAGATATTAACCAAACTGTTTTTTGTGAAGGCAAAGACCCTTTTTCATTGGCCAGATCAAGAATATTTTTCATACAGGGTATTATGTTGATCCCTACTAAAGTCAAAGAGCTTTCGAAAGTTTTCCTGAAAACACCACAAACGTTTCCCCGCTAATCGTACGCTGAAATTTATATTGTAACCATTCTACAATCATTTTATTTGGGATATAATTATTGCAATTGTACATTTCATTGCACTCTCTGTATACTTACAAAAAAATATACAAGTTTGATTTCCAGAATTACAATTTAGTGGTAGCATTAAAATTTTTAGAATCGGACTCTTATCCTTAACTGGATAGAGTTGTATTGTAAATTTCATATTTGTTTTTCTGTGGTCTAGGGGTACAGAGCTCGGCTCTTCACCCGGAGGTCGCGGGTCCGATTCCCGCGTTGGAAACATGTTATTTCCAAGTTTGCAATGCAGGCCGATCTCCTGATTCTCCGACAAGTAAGATGATCCATGCGTCGGATCACGGATGGCCAAGTAAAAAGTCGGTCCTACGCCCGATCTCTCGCCAGTCGTGTCGGTCATATGAGAATAAAGGAAGAGAGAGTGCTCCTGTGTACTGCGCACACACTTGGGCACTATAAAATTACTCCTGCGTAATAGTCGTCACCGAAACCGTTGTGAGATTTATTATATATTATTAGGTTTTTTTCATTACCCTTCTGATTTTTTTATACTTACTTAACATTATAATATGTTGGTTCTGATACTTTCCATCAGAATTCAGAATCTTCACCAGCCGTTACTAATATATCCATGACATAAGTGATATAACACACGCACTATGTTGCGATGTTACTCAACATACGACACATACAATAATGTGTACATATCAGATCACGTGCTGCAGCCGACATGCGCTTCCAAGTGCACGATTAACATACACACAAGAATAATGCAAGAAAAGCAGTGCATTACTTGCCATAAGAATTTGGATTTCTTGTTCATACAAAAGTCCCTCTATGAATGAAAAATTTTAATAATTTTGTTAGTACAATTGAACCCAACGGCCATTGTTCTGCCGGTCTTTTACAATGTACAATGTACTGAGTACCTCGCTATACACTCATTGGAATATGACATACACATATATGTTGTATGTCATTTAGTCACACGTCAGCATCTCCATCGATATACTGAAATGAAAAGTACTTAATTTTTTGCACCTTTTATAATGTGTTAAAGTGTTACAGTCGCGTCAGGACCCCAAAGTCAGGACACGTAACCTCGTCAAAAATTCGTAATATGGAATATATTTTTACGTCCACACGGTCACTATGTCGTGTATAATGTATGAGCAGCAATTAGAGCTTTCACCAGGCACGGCGACCGTGCGAAGACCGGGTGTCGCCCGTGCTTACATACCATAAACACGGCGTCACAGTAATGTATGGACTGGTATAGACGCCTTTACATGAACAAGAGTGCAACACGGCACGGCGACCTTACGCATGTAAAAAGGAGTTTTACCGGTAGAAATTCAAACTGTAGCAAGGCAAACTTATTATGTAACCTCTTTGGTAGGCTCTAGAAGTATAGGCAGGCTGCACGAGCATTTGACAACTTGCCACTCGCATTGCCCGAGAGACAGATTTTCCCGGGTGCTACTGTTTTGTTCTCATAGTATTTTGGTAGGCTTCTCATATAACTCAATATAACTGAAAGCTAGCCGTTTTCTTTTACTCCAACGCACTACTACAAACACACTACTTTTTGCCATGGGAGAGCCATGCTTCGGAACGAATGGGCCGGCTCCACCGGAGTGATACCACGACGGCCTCACAGAAAACTGACGTGAAACGGCATTGTGCTGTGTTTCGTTCAGTGAGTGAGTTTACCGGTGGCCCAACTTCCCTAATCTTCCTATCCCTATTCCCTCATAGAGTCGGGCAACGCACTTGCGACTCTTCAGATGTTACGATTGTCCATGTGCGACGGCAGTTGCTTTCTATCAGATAACCCGTCTGCTCGCTTGCCCCCTAAATAATATTAAAAAAAAAGAATTTTTGAAATCGGCTCGGAAGCTTCAGAGATTCGGCATAAACTTACTTGCACGTAACCCCTTAACTCTTTATAATATTAGTATAGATAATGCCATATACGACTAAAAAGGTTTTGGATGGTTAATGTTCAGTGAAGTAATGGCCGGGACACACGAGACTAGTTTTACAATAGACAAAAGACAAAACTAGCTTAATTTTTAAGCTTATCTATGTAAATTCTAGCTTAGATTATAAGCTTAGAAAATTGACAAGCCGGTGTTAGCTAGTCAAGACAGTTCAAAACAGAACATGCTTGCTATTCTGGCTGAAAACTCTAACTCGTGCCTCCCGGATATAAGTCATTTTGTCCGTAGTACAAAATTTTGTGGAAAAAATGAGTTTTTATTCGAAGGTTGTAAAAATGTAAGTTATTCGCTTCTTCCACTTATGTCTTCAAATGCTAATCAACAGTGTTCATATAATGTTACAGTTTCCTGTTGGAGGCGTGGTTCGGTACGGCGAGCGCGCACGCTGTGGTGGGCGCGGCGCAGCAGCTGGAGGCGCAGGGCGACTGGCACCGCGCCGCGCAGGCGCTCGCCTACCACCCCGACACCGCCGCGTTAGTATATACATATGAAACAAAAGTAATATTTTGAGCCCCCTGTATAGAGAGTTCACTGTGAAATAAGCAGCACTACAATAGCAACTTTTTTACATTAGTATGGGCAAATTCACGACGCTGCGTCGCTTGCCCGTACGAATAATAAAAAGAATTGCGCTTTAGTAGTAGAAGTGTTATTTCTTTTTTTAAGCGAACTATATAATGAACTTGACATACCCTAAAGTATTATCATTTAGTTTTATAACATACAGGATGATAACTTAGTTTTGTAACATCCTGTATTCTGTGTCTTACACTTATGATATTTTCAACTAGAGGCCCGCCTCGGCTGCGCAAGGGTATTAATAAATAATTAACAATCGCGTAAAAAGGTGTTGTTCGATTATCGAACTTTTTGGCAGTTAGCATTACAGTGAACTCGACTGAAGTCGAGCAGATGATAGCGATATCTGGACCAAATTGTGAATATGAACAAATAGTAAATCCCCTTGAATATTTACAAAGTATTTCACCAAAATCGGTCCAGTTCTTTCAACTATAACTGGGAGAACTTTCATGATTTTACATTTACACGTCTTTCGTAAACAGGGGTACAAAGTATATAGATATTGCGTTTTTGCTGACAAACACTAAACACAATAACATATGTATTACAGTCGCTGCCACTTAATCCGCGAGGTGCTATCCCGACACGCGCCGGCGCGGGCGGAGTCCCCGGAGCTGCGGGCGCGCCTCGACCTGGTGCGGCGGCTGCGGGTGCCGGACAAGTGGCTGCTGCTAGCACAGGCGCACCGCGCCAAGTACGAGGTGAGTACTTTGTTAGAAGGAGACTTCTCTCGGAGCTCTAAGAAAGTTATTGTATAAACACACAAAGCAAAATTTACGCGGCAGAACTAACGTTACGACGCTTACGGCTGACATGACGCAAGATAAGTGCTGAAATTATGCGCTCAAATTTTATAATGTGTTGGTATACAAAAAAAGGCCGCCGGAACGCTGCCGAAGTCACTCCCGACGGAACGGCTGCATGACGTAATTTATAACATGACGTAATTTCGGCATTTGTCATCCGTCATTTAAAATAGGGAACGAAATTATGCCGAACTTCGGTCGCGTTACTAGTGTGTTCGGACACAAATTTCAAGGTCCCGTCAAAATAATAGTCTTCACGTAAAAGAGAAACGAATATATGGATATTCATACATCGCGTTTATAATATTTGTAGATTTATAAATATGTCTTCAATATCCTATTGCAAAAAACTTTAATGATAAGCAAATGTTTTCAGCATCAACAAACACTGGAAGTGCAGTACTTGGTGGGGGCGGAACAGTGGAACGCGGCGCACCGTGTGCTCATAGAGGATCTGTTGCCAGAAGCCGTGTTGTCAGGTTAGATATAATATGTTTCTAGTGAGTCGACGGCAAAAATTTACAGATTTGAGTCGTGTATGATACACGGACGAAATTGATTGCTTGACGCCTTTTACTCGCACACGGCGACCGTGCCGTGTAAGCAAAATGTTGCCTAAACGATACCGGCACGAACGACCTAAATAGTTCAATGCTGGGTGAAGATAGTACTTTTCTTATTTATTTTTGGGGTAGTTCTAAATAGCTTTATTATGCTATATTATATCATTAGAAAGGAACTTCTGTTGTTTACAAATAGTTCAACTCAGTTGTGCGCACGGTCCTATGTGTGGGTTAGCTTTGTTTAGCCGAACGACGCCTGCTGCCACATGAATGATAGTTGTATATTAACAAGCACACGCACACATAGAACCGCGCGCATAACTGACCTAAACTATTTCATATTTTTTTAGTATAACAGTAAAATAATTTGTGAGCGCAGACAATCTACAAAGCCTGAAGGAGATATTGGAGAAGATGCACGCGGCGTCGCAGCGGCACGAGGTGAGCGGATGGGAGTGCGGCGGCAAGGCGCTCTACCACTACCTGCGAGTTTGTGACGAGGTATTGTTATCTATATTTAATAATACAAAGCTGTTTGTTTGAGCGCGCTAATCTCAACAAACACTGGCCGGAATAAAAAAATATTTTTGTGTTGGTTACTCCATCTATCGAGGAAGGCTATGGGCAAGAAAACATCAGGCTACGAACAAAAGGAGCCGAGCAGTAGTCAAAAAATGTTGTAAAACAAGATAATTTATAAAGTCGTACGCGGACGTTGTCGCGGGCGACAGCTCGTCTATGTGTTTAATTCCCCTGTGCGTGTTGTCCTAACTGGATCTCCTGAACGAGTGGACCTATTTTCATGTTTTTTTTTTAAATTATCCATAATATTGTAAATGCGATAGTCTATTACGTGTGTCTTCATGGCATGGCATTAAGTACGCCGTACCTTTATTGTTGATTAGGTTTAAATTAATAAATAATTATTGAGTGCGTGTGCTTGTCACTGAAGTCGTCGCAGACGACTGGACCGTTTTTGATTAAATATTTTTTTTTTCAAGATTACTTGAGAATGGTTTAGATTTACAAATTAAGCAGGACAACATCTGTCAAATTAAAAGTGCTAGGATATTTTTCTGCTAGAGCATATTTAACTCTATTATTCCATTACTAAGAAAAATGTCACAGTTAACACGTCCAATGATTGTTTTAGTTATATTTTTATATTTAAGAAACGCTAGTGTGTACCATGGGGGAAATTGAAAGAGAGCCAGTTGACTGATACGTCTATCCTATGTCATATGTCAATTCCCTGTAAATCGTGATCTATCGGCTAGGTTTAACAGAACGCGACCAATTTACTTAGGTCCGCAATCTCTGTTTCAGTTTCCATGATTGTACATATTAGAGCGTCCATAGTCTAGTGGGTAAGACCTTTTGGTCGCACTCGAGAGGGTGCAGGTTCGAACCCGGGTAGAGGCGTGTACCAATGAGACATTTTCCAATTTCTTGAGATGTACTTGTACATATTCCCTTTGCTTATTCCCTCATAAAGGCCGGCGACGCACTTGTGACTCTTCGGATATCACGAGTGTCCATGAGCGACGGCAGTTGCTTTTCATCAAGTAAGCGGTTTGCTCGATTGCCTCCTAAATATTATTTCAAAAAATTGACGTGTGTTTCAGATCCGCTCGTTGGTGGTAGATGCGGACGAGGGCGGCGAGCGCGCGGACGTGCCGCGGCGGCTGGAGGCGCTCCGACCAGAACTCACCGCCGCCTGCCACGCGCTCAGACGTCTCAAAGTCACGTCAGTATATACGAGTATAGATAGCTCAACTCAGTTGTGCGCGTGGCCGTTTCGACGATCTCTGTGGCTCAGTTGGTGAGCGCGTTAGTAGTTCAAGCCAGGGTCGCGGGTTTGAATCCCGCCGACGGAACAAAAGTTTTTCAATGTCAGGAACATTGTGGACTTGTCTTGGATGTGTATCATATAATGAATCTTAAATATAGATTTAGAATGAAAGTATAAAATAATATAAATAAATAAAAGTTTATTCACTAACTAAACATATAAATATATTTCCCTTGTCTGGTATCCGTAACACGAGTCCTGCAGGTACTACGGGACCAAACAGACGTGTGTAAAGCGTCCGCAGATATTATTTGTAATTGCCCTTATGTTACAAAAATTTTAGTTACCCACTTCATCCACTCATTTTCATTATTAGAAGGCTAAAAGTGATTCTAAAATGCGCCGCATTTTGTATAGAAACTATCAAGAAATCGTTTACGAAAATCGCTTGGCTTCTTTTTGTATGGGATTGACATATTTGAACGAAAAGTCACGTGATCTAGTCGTCGTTCGAAAATGTGAATCCCATACAAAAACACGCCAAACGATTTTCGTAACCGATAATAGCTTGCCACTTGTCCAGGCTGGCTGATTTGTGCCTCATCACCTCAAATGACAATGTAATAAAAGTGTAATTGTCTGTTACAGCGGTGTTCGTGGTCTAGCTGCGCGCGCGGAGATGGGCACGCGGCTGGTGCAGCTGGCGCTGGCGGGCGGCGAGAACGCGCGCCGGCTGCCCGCGCTGCTGCACGCGCTGCGACTACCGCCGGACTGCGCCGCCCGAGCGCTGCACCAGGTACAGATAGTTCAACTCAGTTGTACAATCACGGAAGCTATAACAGAGCCAGGTTGCGGGCCTAAGTAAATTGGTCGCGTTATGTCAGCCGACCGATCACGACATATATGGAATTGACTTATTCCGACCAGGCCCCCTAGACAAGTGTCAAGCGAGTATCGTTTACGATAATCGCTTGTTTTTTTATGGGATTGACATAGACGAACGAAAAGTCACGTGATCTAGTCGAGTTCGAATATGTCAATCCCATACAAAACAAGC
>JAOTAV010014123.1:0-25647 GCA_026546445.1 Cyclargus thomasi | reverse complement strand
CCGTCGGCGGGATTTGAACCCGCGACCCCCGGCGTAAGCTACCAACGCGCTTACCAACTGAGCCACAGAGGTCGTCAGAATGTATAAATAATAATTATAACATTTACTCGCACACCGGCTTCGGTGACGGTGGCCGGTTTCATAGAAACTAGGCCTGTTACGCAGGAGTAATTTTGGGACTTTACATCATCCGTCCCACTGAGTTATGAGCCCAGTGGGACGGATGACCGACAGGACAGGCAAGAGATCAGGCGAAGGAACGATTTTCGATCATTATCTGATTATTCTGTGTAGGGGCTGTAACAGAAGTGAAAATTCTTTAGGGTGTGAAAAATATTTGCTGTTAGAATTGCTATTTTTTTTTATATTTAACACTGAATAAAAAATATACATACAGTAGGTACCTGGTAATAGCTGTTACACCGATCTTTGGAACTTGGTCTATTTTATACAAAGAATAAAAAAAATCATAAAAAGAACCAAATCATAACTGAAGACATAGTGGAAGAAGCGGGTAACTAAAATTTTAAAAACTATTTACTAAATATTAAGACGGATTTTTCCTAAATGGGCGCTTTACGACCGGAAAATGATTTGAAATTAAAATAATCCGGATTTGATTTATCAAAAATTTATGGGAAATAATGAGTATTTACTCGAAGGTTGTAAAATGCTAGTTACCCGCTTCTTCCACTTATGTCTGCAATTGTTTTAGCAGCTATCGGATAGTTTGCACTTCGTGCAACAGATACTCGTATAACGCTCTAGGAAGCAGAAATTAGCCGCCTATTTATTTACAAAGGTCGATGTGCTATTTTAAAGTGTGATATTTTAAAGTAGTCAGTTAGAAAGAGAATTACGATATTGATTGTGACGTCAAAGTCTATAAGCTGCATACAAAGTTAATACTAAATTACATTTTGAGAGAAAGAGATGGGTAAAAAACTTAAATCGCTAATATCTTACTTATTTCTCAACAGAATTCAGTGATTTTTGTCATTCTGTATATCTTTTAGCCCACTATCGTAATAATTTGCAGTAAATAAATTTTGTTTTACACGCATCTCCCTTATTATAGAAGCCAGTGGTCTGATTAGTGGTGGTAATAAAAAGTTATTCTTATTATCGTAATTTTCATCAGATCGAATTGGACCTTCTTCGGGTGCAGGTTCTTTTAATATCAAAGTTAATTGTAATAAATAATTCTTTCAGTTTCAATAAATAGTTTTTTTAAAAAGCTAATCCTGACCCACCACGTAACAGAACGCACAAGTGTAACATCCATCTGAGACGTACCTTCTGCAACAGCTCGCCGGTGCGAGGGTTGATCTTGATGACACAACTCCCGCCGAACACCGCCACCCAGAGGTTGCCGTCGGTGTCGATGGTGCTGCCATCTGGTAGACCCCCCACTTTGTTACTCTCGAAGTCGAAGATGTAGCTCAGATTCGCTGGAATAACGTTTCTGTTATATCAATGACCATCTACGCCCCGCGGTGCTACTTGCGTAAAAAGTAGACAATGAGTTAGTTCAGAATACTAACCAGCTCCATGCCAAATTTCAATCGGCTTATTAAAGTCTAGCCGTTTAAGCGTTAAAATGTAACAAGCATACCAACTTTCACATTATTAGTATCAGTAAAATTATTTCGAGATTGAAAGTTATATAAATAAGGATAACTCAAAGATCACATAGCATTCGCATTGCAGTTTAAACGCTCAAGACTTGGAGAATTTACCGGTGAAATTAACTGGTGAAATGCCTGCGATCGCCGCACGGTAGCCGTGCCGTGTTCCGCCCTGGTTTGTGTGTAAACAGGTCCGTGCATTTTTTTTGTTTTGGTTGCCGTGTTTATCGTATGAGAGTTCGATCGATACACGGCCGCCTGACGGTCAGTGCACCATGTGAAAGCTCTAATAAATGTTTATTATGTTACATTCCTCGTCACCGCGACTGTCCGGCGAGGTTTGCATGTGTAAAGGGGCTATATATAAGTATTATAAGACTCTATAAGTAACTGCTTTTTGGAGTTCGGTACACAAAGGGTAAAATGGGACCCTATTACTAAAACTTCAATGCCTGTCCGTCGCGCGCGCGAGTCTAAATCGCACTTGGCCGGTTTCTCACTCAAGTTCATTTCACCAGTTAATTTTCTTCATGTGCACCACTTACATATCTCCCCAGTCTCCATGTCGTAGTCGTATCTCCGTATATTCTTCTCCAGGGAGTCTGTATAGTACATGACGCCGTCGGCCCAGGCCAGGCCGTTGGATATGCCGATGTTGTGACACAGCTTGACGCAGCCGCGACTGTCGATGCGGTAGAAGGATGCCGTGTGGTTCAGGATATTGCCAGGAGTCGCCTCGTGGCCCATCGTGCCTGGGAAAGTAAAAAAATTATGATTAAGAAATTTATATAGATCTTACTATTTAAACGCCTGTGAGTAGAGTGCAGGTACGTAAGAGCAGTAAAGATTTTGTGCAGTAAATCTTTTCTAAGCATCAGCACGTCTGACCAAACGGCTTAACCACCTTACCAGCAAACAGCCGTCCTCTCGGATCAGCTTTCCCATCATTGATCCTGGTCTTCGGCGTGACCGCCTGGTCCACGGTCGCCAAATCTCGCACCAACTTCACCGCACTGCCGTCAGCGCCGTCCCACTCGATCACCTTGAAGGTCGTCTCCACTCCCACCACGAACTGGTTGGTGGTACCCTCTACCGGTATGATGAAGCCGACGCGCCCATCTGAAAGCAAGATAGGTGACAAGCTCATTAGTAGACCTTTGCGCATGGTATAGAAACGGGAAATCCCGATACCGAAGATCCCAGGAATTCCCGGTTCTTTAGCGGCAAACTAAAAAGGGTACTACTTATTTTAATGACATATTGTCGTGGGCATATCGTCCCTCAGCTTAGAACACCGTTTATGTTATTTTACCAATTTTTCAGGATATAACTACCACCACATAACAACCAATTATTCCTCTAGATGCAGGAGACGAAAAAACTGCGGTGTTCGAAGACAAACCGACTTGAGCGTAAGCCGTACTTAAAAGTAATTAAGACACAATTTCTTTTGACTACGGTTTTGATTGGTTAAATCTATATTATGCGATCAATGGTACAACGCGCAGCTCTATCAAAGTAAACCTACATAGTCCTGTTTACTGTGGCTCTATCCAATGGCATGAAATGTAAAAACCGACAATTTTTGACTTGAGCGGTGTTGTTAGCTAAAGGAGAATATGGACATGGCAGGGCACCTCCGACTTCTGATACTGCGAGTGACCATATATGGGCAGAGCAATCTTTCATTATCTGTCCTATTTCAGACTAGTTGGCACCCGCTACTTCGTTGCGCAAAAATCTGTATATCACGCGGGAACCGTACATTTTCCCAGGATATAAAGTATCCTATATATTGCCCAGACCTACTAGCTATTAAACAAAAAAAGATTTATTCAAATCCGTCCAATAGTTTCTGAGATTAGCGCGTACAAACAGACAACTTTTTTTTCTGTCGATATGTGTTCTATTATTGTTCCTTATCATCCCTACATTGATTATTTTGTAAAAACATTAAATGTACAGACACTCCAATTTTACTGTTTTATTATATTTAATAGATAAACTCACCCAGTTTCGTCTTAGTGTGTGTCTTGGTGGCGAGCACATACTTGTGTATGGTGCAGTCGTGTATACTGACGAAGTACAGCGCCTGCTGCAGGTCGTCCCAGTGCGGACCCTCGCCCAGTGTTACTGGTGACACTACCTGTTCCACTTTCACTGACATCTGGAAACCACAAGGCGTTTAGGGGCTCTGAGGTTAAACTATCTCGACAACAATACTACTGACTAGTTGGTGCACCCAACTTCGTTGCGCAAAAATTTGTATATCACGCGGGAACCGTACACTTTCCCGGGATAAAAAGTATCCTATATATTGCCCAGACCTAAAAGCTATTAAACAAAAAAAGATTTATTTAAATCCGTCCAGTCGTTCCTGAGACTAGCGCGTACAAACAGACAAACATAAACAGAGAAATAGACAACAATTTTTCTGTCTATATATATATATATTCTTTACTGTTCCTTAGCACCCGCACATTGATTATTTTGTAAAAATATTAAATGTACAGACACTCCAATTTTACTTTTTTAATAATGTATAGATTTCTAGCGAGTTCATAGCAACTGCAACACAAGTTGACGCCCGCAACTCCGTTGTGACAAAATTTGTTGATCGCACGGAAACGGGCTCAAAATTTATCCAAATTTCAGCAGGTTTAGCGGATATGGCGTGACGAGATAACGTGTAAGTGACAGGCGTCTGCGTCAAGCAGGATTACACTTTCGCATTTTTAGCATTAGATGGAAGTATACTTGTATGAACTAAATGCAACAATTACAAAAATGTATACTGTGAAAGTTCGTGGCCTAGTGGGTAAGACCATTGGCTCGAATTCCAGAGGGCACAGGTTCAAACCCCAGTGGAGGCGTGTACCAATGAGAATCGACTGGAGTGATAACACGGCCTTACAGAAAAGTGGTGTGAAACGGCGTTGTGCTGTGTTTCGTTCAGTGAGTGAGTTTACCAGTGGCCCAACTTCGCTAATCCCCTATACCCTCATAAAAAAGGGCCGGCAAAGCTTTTGCGACTCTTCAGATGTCGCGAGTGTCCATGGGCGACGGCAGTTGCTTTTCATCAGGTAACCCGTCTGCTCAATTGCCCCCTAAATATCATTCACAAAAATTTAGAACCGAAACAATAAAACCTCCTCATTTGAGTCGGTTGTTACCTGAGACATGATTTTTAATAGTTTCAATTTTTTACGTGGACAAATGTATATTAAAGAAAATAAAATATATTTCAAAGACTTGCATATTTATTTATTTTATTTTACATCAAATGTAACAAAATTATTTCATTAAAATGTAATTAAATATTTACCGCTAAAACGTGTAAGCCAGTTAGCTATCAACACGACTTCAAACTTAACTCTATAAAAATACGATAAATCAGTTATCAGGACCATTGAGGTAGGTACTCGACCGATTGATTATGTTGTACATTATGTACCTTGAATATGTTCGCCATGATTACTACGTACGTACATCCCCCTTCAACGTCGATACGAATTGAGATTAGGTTCGTTAACTTGTACGATTACTGTAGGGTGGATATATAGTATGGCCTATGAAAAACAAATATTATATAGGTAGCTTATGCTCCCGGGTTCGCTCGCGTGGAATTGGAAAAATTTGTAGTCATGTTACTCTTGATCCCTTTGACTAAGTCTATGCCAAAAATTAAGTCAGGTGGTCAGCTTCGTTTGGGCGTGAAGTACAAACAAACAGATTTACAATCCCTTTTATAACAATTGTTCAATATGGATTTATTTTTTTCTTAACGCTACAATTATCTAATAAATCATTTACATTAATCACTGGCTGTTAAATTGTGCTAGCAGTAAAATTCCTTTTGGTCGTTTAGCTATTAATTAAATTATAAAACCAAAAACTAAATTCGCTACGTTGCTAGTATAAATGACACAACTACCAAATACTTACATTGGACGCTGCGACCGGCTACTTATCTGAACCTCAACGTAAACACTACTACAATATCTTCTATAAACATTACCCACACTCGACGATACATAAAAACAAGAACACGATTTAACTGCGTTATATCTACGATAAAGTGACCCTTATGTAGTAAGCGCTTATAGTCACAAGTAGAATGACAAAGACAAACATTAATGGCATTCGTTACCAAAGTTATTCCAACTGTGTTAGAATCCTTGTCACAAACAAATAAGGATCATTCTTGTATGGTATATCTATTCTGAGTGGATTGTAGATAACTTTATTATTAAAAAAACTTAATGATGGCCGTTGCGCTGACGTCTGTAGACACAATGCCGCGCCAGGCAAAGTTACGGAATTCCGTTTCGGAATTTTTTTCTAAAAATACGAATGGAAAAAAAACTTATACGATCTTGAATGTGGCAATACAAGATATATTTTTTTACCTAAAATTAAAAGTCTGGCTTCTAATTTAATAATCCTTACATTACGTATACCTAGAGAGTAGAGATATCATACCGTTTCGAGAAAAGGACGGTAACTAATTTTTTCTGCTTATTTTGTGCTCAACTGTTAAAATATTAAAACTTAAATTAAATTAAACCTTTATGAGTAAAAATATATAGTCACACTGTTCGGTCGGAGTGAAGATAAACGGGGAAATCTTAAAGATATAAATAATACGACCAATATAAATCCAGTAAAGTTTAATATTGGAATTTGGAAAATACGTCATTTCTAAAGGCGGATCGGCTTCACAACACTCAATTATTGTACACTGAAGTAACATCAATACAAAAACCTAAACTAAAAGTATGGTCTCATTGCGCCGATTTCGCACTATCGACTGATATATTACCGATAATATGCTGACACTTATAATATCCGAATATCCTTGAAATAGTAGCTAAAAAAATAATAACAAAATATAGTCTTCTGCATCGAGGTCTCACCCCAAAGAGGTGTTTCTGAGTAAAACACATCACCGATTATTACAAATGGCAGCATACATCATAGGCCGAGATCCCTGGTACGGATATGTTAAGGGTGTATAACATTGTAAAACAAACTATTTTACACTTAAAAAGTTACGTAAAACTAATTAACAACTAACATAAAACTAACCTCTAGTTATTTTGAACGAATACTGTAACACTGGACCGATCCAACACAGACACTACACATTATTTTTTTTTTAACTTTTTTTACCATATTTTTATCTATACATGTAACACTCAATATGTACAAGTTTTAGAATGATAATTCCTGTAATTTTGTTGGCGAATACACTGACTTAAAATTTAAATACTAATAAATCATAGTATAACATCTGTCTATGATATTTATGACGCGAATGTAATTTATAGTTAAAGGTGATCCCGCAATAAATCGACAAGAGACTTCACTTTCAACGTTTTACAAACGTCAGTTATTTGGAAGTGCAGCTTCAATGCGGCCTCACCTTTAATCAGACAATACTGGTAATTTAATATACTTACAAAACTGTCAGCGTATGCCACTACGTATATTGAGCATTGAGCAGTGTTACATTATCATTCCAAAATATGAATGGTTTCAAAAAGCTGGTGCAATGTCACTTGACTAATCAAAACGAATACAGTAAATTTTTAAATACGAGTACTGTTACATAAAACCTTGGAATTTTATTCCATACTCTGGGTCGGGTCGGGCGTACTTTTGTCAAAAACACGCTCGTCCCCCCCCCACCCCCTCCCCTAACCTATATGTCACTCTCGACCAACCTACTATGTCACAGCCAAATATTTTTAAACACTCCAAAAATATGAGATTTGGAATACCAAAGGAACCATCGGGACGTATCAGTAACTTAAACTCTTAAAATAACCTTTATACAGAGTATATTTTACGGGAGCGTGCAGCGGTTTTGTCTATGGCTTATGTACGAAGTACCGAAAGTCCATTTATATAACCTGCGATATATATCACTAGATCTATTATAAACATATCCTCAGAATACATTACAATAATCTTTTTGTTTATATCTCATAAACTTTATAGAGCTCTATGTATGATAATTTGTTATCATTTTAACGTTTTGAAATATAATATATTGTTGTAAACAATAATTTGTCATCAAAAATATAAAGTAGTCGCTGCACGCTTCACCGATGTCGATTATCGTCACAAACTATTTATATCGCGTAGGACTTTAACTTAAAACGAAAATAGCCAAATTACAGCATTACACCTTAACGTAGCAGAACACTCCCAAAAACTTTATCCGCCGAATCTAATCTACAAAAAAATATTACAAAAATATTTTAAGTCTCAAATTTCGTTTTAATTTCGATCAATACTGTCTGGACAAGGATTTGTGGTATAATAGAAAAATACGTTAGTTTATATCTTTTAAGGGCAGTATTAATTAAATGCATCTTAAGGTCATGTAAAATAAACTATGTTGAGTTGAGATCAGATACAAATCCGCAAGACTTAATTTAAAATACAACAAAGACAACTCTGAAAATAAGCTGTCTTATTAAAGGCCACAAGCTCTGAAAATTATATAAGCGTTATTCCGAAATCTATGTTTAGAGCATACTAATTTTTTAATGTTTCATAAAAACTTTAAAGCTTCGTGGCCCCGAGAGAAATGGTTTTCAGTTGTAAAACAGATTCTTAAATGCCTTGGGCATGAAGGGTCTTAAAAATATTGTATATTTCAAGTTTAACTCTCCTAAATTGATTTTTATCTTTCAGTCCGTTTCTTTACCGTTACTATAGAAGCCCTAGCCTAGCCTATGCCACCCTGTCTCCTCAATTCCTCAGCACCTATGAACACTTGGGACGTAATTTTGGTACGATCGTAAAAGAACGGGTACTTACGAGTCTTAAATGGTCTTAAGGTCGCACGCGAAAACTTTTAATGATCTCTTAGTTTTCATTTCATACAGTTAGACGAAAATTATGTCAACTTTCAATTAAAATTAAGTTATCATTAAAATATCAGAGCGCATCCTTCATAGTAAATATATAATACAATCTTACAGCTACACATCTAGTTGGAAAAAAGAACATCAATATTTTAAAACTTTTGTCTTCCTAATAATTGTTCCGAAAAGGTTGAGCAATATTCTTTTTACCAACATGTATAATAGACACAACACATGTACACTTATACAGAGATTTTACACCAAATACACCAACGATTTAAGTACACAACACATTAAAACATCCACGACCACACTCAGTAACATTTAATGATGATTAAACTCTAATTGTGTAGGTTTTAAATTAAATGGCTCTCTACAAGAGCTACGTGTTCTAATTGTAATAAACTCTCTATGTAATAAGACATATCATAGTAGAGTAATAAAAATTATTAGGATTCGTTGCCGAGTGTGGCAGTAACAACACTAAGTTATATGAGCACACATTTTGTATAATATACATTTTAGAAACTGTGTTATAATATTAGGTGTGAAGTGAATTTGCCTTTTTTTTTTTAATCAAACTTATTTTTAAATGTATAATTTATTGTCCACTTATCAGTACCTACTTTGAAATGTTTGAAGAAATTTGTAAATTATAATCTAAAACATTGTATCATTGACAAATAATGTCTTTGAAATGAGCATACAATTTGATATGATGATGGGTCGTCAGTTTTTTCTAAAATCTGTAAATTTTTTTGAGAATATCCTACCCATATATTATACTCATTAAAACATTAATTTCTTTAATGTAAACTAAGTCACATTTGTAAAGCTTAGGTTCAAACATCGATTAGATTCATAAGAATCATTTAATTAAAGAATTAATAATATTCTTTAATATTTTACGTATAATTTTTATTATACTCCCGTTTTAAAACAAAGAAATTAATTTAAAAAAATATCTTCCAAAAGGTACTTTATAATTAGAGATGCTATAAAAAAAAAATTAGTTGCCTTATGGGTGTAGAGACTCAATTTTTAAGTTTGGATAGTAAACATTGAATAGGAATGGGGTAGATATCCTTCATTAGCAACATGATGTCTACAGATACATAAAATAGCCTCTACAAGTATTGCGTTGACTGAGAACTCATACTGAAAAGTCTGCAAATGACTTTAATATTGAACTAATGTTAACGAGACTCGATATAATATTTTTTAGTTGAGATTCCATACATTTCTACAAAACTATTGTAGTTCGAGCTTGTCCTTACGAGATTCGCAGTAAAAAACGTTTTATCTTTGCCCGGGATAGACGAGGATAGTTTTTGAAGCTGGAATAGAAGGCTAGTCCTCCTTTAAACTGTCTTGACTATCTGGCTCTGGCTTGTCAACTAGGTTATTTAGTTTACTAGCTCAAAAATGTAGCTAGCATTGTTTACACGAAGACAGAAGTCGTATGCCGCGCATAACAATGTAAATGTTGGTTAGGACCATTACGTGTGCCTTTTTTAATTTCTATGTTACGTTTCAAAAACGTCGTCATTAAATTGCGTTCGTTTAAAACGAATGATGAACATTTAAATGGACTAGTTATGAGAATGTTCAAACGATATTGGTTTAAGCGAGCGAAGTCACGACTAATTTTTATTCGCTAAAGACATAATAGCCCCGTGGGTGTTGCCATATACAAATATGTATGTAATTGTCCACGTTAAGAGTTTTTACTCTTTAGCGACGTTTGTGTAGGCGTGACTTAACTACAGTATGCCGCATACCAAGTAGTTTTTACTATTAGCGACCGCGAACGAAGCACAGACTATACTCAAAATGGTGAGACTTACTATTTTTGGGTCATTAATTTTTGTCTCGAAGTTTTGATTAGTCTGATTTCCGCCTACGTAGGTAGATGTGAGTTACACGCGAAGCAACGTCTTTGTCGTGTCTATACAACGAAACTATGACTTCGTCGCAACTACAGGACAAAGCAATAACTTCGTTGCGTATACACAAAACACAAAAAACTTCGTTCCTATGTACACGACGTAGTCGTTGCTTCCTAGTGTCAAAAGTGTAGAGGTGCCGAAGTCGTGGCTTCGTCATGTAGACACGACAAAGTCTTTCCTTCGTTGTAAAGTTGAACTGACAACTACTATGAAGTTACAACTTCGTCCCCCGCCCACACAGGAAAACCTCGTCGTGTCTACACAACGAAGGTACAACTTCGTCGGGTCTCCACAACGAAGCTACGACTTCGCCGCATCTACACGACGAAGCTGCAACGTCGTACGCTCGTTCACTTGTGCTCATGCTGGTGCGGGTGCGGTGGCGGCATCAGCGGCGGCGGGTACGGCGGGTACGGGTTGTACTCCTCCTCGTAGACGTATGGCATCATCATCATGTCGTCCACCGGGTAGTAGGGCACGGGGTAGAGCGGCGGCGGGTAGAGGTACGGCACGGGCAGCATCGGGGTCTCGACCATCACGTCCTCGTACGGGCGGCCTTCCGGCGCGCGCGGTATGTAACTGAAAACATTTTATATGTTAATTTTTTTCTTTCCTCCTGCACTTGCACAATGATGCGTTCCTTGCGGGCGGGCGTTAGAAAAAATTAACGTGCGCGTTAGTTAATGTATTATGTACTGATTGATTTCGAATTCGGAATCCTAGTACGGGAAACGTATGTTTGCTGACTGCTTATAGAATACATGTGGACTAGAAGCTCTGCTGCTCCACGTTTCTACAAGGAACCGGACAGCGTTGACGCCGGGGAACTCGAAAATGTTAGTAGAAAATGAAACCTACAGCTTATGTGATAAAGTTGCATTTAATTTGATTTTTTTTGGATTGGTCAATCAAGAATCAAGATCGGTCAAGAATCAAGATCGGATTGTTACTTTTAGTAAGAGAAATGCATTTTGGTTAGAATGGATTTTAGGTCTTCAACTTACCGGTTGTTAGGTCCCTTGTTGTTCTGTGCGTTGTTGTGTCCCTTGTTGTGGTTGTTGTGATTGTTGTTTTGATTACCGTCCTGGTTGTTGCGTTTGAACCTGGAATGGAGTTGACATTAACACAAACGGCTCATAAACTTTTTTTGCGACACAATATATTATAATGAAATGAACGAAGATTTTTAATTGGTCTTACTAATTAATTTCGAATGAGATGGTGGATTATGGCGGTACCCACAACAGGCCCCAGAATACAGCATCGCGCTATACAATTTACGGAAATGAGCGTCCGTTTCGAGTGCTTGAGATTGGAAAATATGGTTTAATTCATTATAAAAATTATATAATAATGGTTTAATGGTTTTCAGCAACTAATTTCACACTTTTACACCAAATACTATTTAAGTACACAACATGTTTAAACATCACAGCCACACTCAAGGTTAAAAAGGTAATTAAGTGAAAAAATTGACTAACAAAGTTTGGGGCTTGATAAGGAGACTTCTTAATCTTCGTTTAATTACAGTTAAATAATAATTCCCCCTTATTCATAAAAATATCCAAACAGTGTTTCAATCAAGATTCGCAGTCCTTTTCTGAAATATTGAAAATGTCACATGACAGAAAGGGACAGCCGACCTTGATTAGTTAAACATTGCTTAAATATTTTTTATGAATAAGAGGGTTATTATTAATAATATGCGTCGCTGTGTGCGACAATAAAAGACTTAGTTATATGAGCCCCCATTTTGTACAATACCCACTTTATAGATTGGTATGTTTACAAAAATTATAATAAAGCCTTCATTACCTGGGACCGAGCAGCGGTCGTTGCGCGGTCTTGGGCGGCGGTGGTTTGTTGTCCGGCTTGTGTTTGTGCTCGTGCCCCGAACCCGACAGTGACATTTGCTGCATGTCCTGATAACAAACACAATCATACCGACAAACTTAAAAAAAATTTTTTTTTAAATAAATTTCAATAAATTATTTTCAGAATGTCTGCATACTACCAACGTCTCACCGTGCGAGAAGAACCGGCGTGAGAAAGTCGCGAGGCCGTCTCAAGATTATTTTATATGACTGTTGGCGTAAGGTAATATCGAGAATCATTTTCATTCAACTATTTTCTATAACCTAACAGGGCATTATTTTTTCTTTGGGGCAAAATGAATTCGCTATTTCAGAGCTGCTGCTTCCATGCAGGAGAACTTGTACACACCGTAAATTATTAGTAAGTTTTCTTTTAGCCTATATCGTTTCTTAGCTAACGACACCGCTGAAGCAGAAAATTGGCGGCTTTTACGAATCATCGGTCACATTATATAGATTTTATAGAACCGCTCAAGTTGGCCTAGCAACACCGCACAGTTTTGTTCGTCACCTGTAAATTTGGTAAAAATGGTGTAAGCTGTGTTGTAAGCTCTTATTCTTCTTGGTCGTTTTGTTCATGACTGAAGGTCGCGCTTGTGAGAGTTTGACTCTACTCAGGGACGATATACTCACGTGAGCAAGTTGTACGGCGTTGTTGTAGGGCGCAGGGGGTACGGGCGGTACGGGCGGCGGCGCGGGCGGTGGGGGGCCGTACGTCGCCCACACGCACTCCACGCCCACGTTGTAGAAGTAACGCAGCGTCGCCAGGTCTGTAATAAGTAATATAACAATTCATAATATAAGCTGTTATTAATTGCATAACTTATTGAAAATAGTATTTTTGTAATTTTTTTAATAAAATCGATATGCCTATTCAATTTTCAAGACTCATAACCAAAAAAACCGGCCAAGTGCGAGTCGGACTCGCGCACGTAGGGCTACGTATGATGGCTTGATGCTATTATTGATATCGAGAAAAAAATTGCAAAAAAAACACGTTTGCTGTATGAGACCCCCACTTATTTATAAAAGTTATTTTGGTTTTTGTGTTTGTTGTGACAGAGGCATCACAAATACATAATGTATAAAAATTTCGACTTTCTACCTATTACTGTTCTAGAGATACAGCCTGGAGACAGACAAACGGACAGACAAACAGACGGACAGATATCGAAATCTTAGTAATATGGTCTGGTTTTTACGCTTTCGATACGGAACTCTAAAATTTCCTATCCTAATTTTATATAATTCAAATTCAATCATTTATTTCAGACAATTAGAAATAAATTTACAAAACATTACCATAAACTTGTCTTTATTTAATTTTTACCTAGGCAACCCTTTTAACTACAAAACAACTGACCGTTCATGGGCAGGTCGGCGGCGTGCGGGTGTACGGAGCGCTGCGCATGCGCGTTGACGGCGGGTGGCGGTGGCGGCGGTGCGTACGGCGGCCGAGCGGGCGCGCACCACACCACGGACTTGCCGCACGTGTACGCACAGTTCGGCACGCCAGCCGCTGAAATTATAATTATTTTTTTGTTTAAAAACGACCCTCGTTGTGTATTAGCAGGGCCACGTCCTACTCTGACAAATGACATTGTCAGAGAATGTATGATGTAAGTGCCAAATTTCAGCATAATTGGTTCAGCAGTTTGAGCGTGAATTTACAGGCAGAAACGCACACTCGCATTGATAACATTAGCAATAGAGTACAAATAATTTTTCGTAGACAAGGTCTTTCATGTAGTAACTTAACGGTTATAAAAAATATATACACATTTTTTGCATTATTTAAAGCTTTCCAGCACTACATGTAAGCTATTGCCCGCGGCTTCACTCGCATATATAAAATCTCATAAAATACAACTGTTCTTCTATACCTCCTTTGGAAACATGCTGTATCTCTTAAATCATAAGTGGTCTGATATTTTTCATTCTTTCAACTAAATCTAATATATATATATATATATATATATGCCAAAAATCAAGATAATTGTTTGCTTTGTTAAAGTGTGAACGAAGGATTAACAAACACACTTTTCCTTTATATTAATTAATAAAAGTATGGATGACTGTGACCATAAACAATGCTTGACAAACTACCGACTTACGGGCATAAGCAGGGGGCGGGGCGGCGGGCGTGGTCGCTCTGCCGGCGTTCTGCACCACATGACCGCCCATGTCTCCGCTCGCTCCCGGCTAAAACATTACTCTATTAGCGTGCGTCTGCGCATACTTTACGGCACACACAAACGTGCAAGGAGGGGTCTGTTTATATAAAGATTACCTATAAAATTTTAGCTCTGTCTGTATATATATTTAATACATATACAAATGCCACTTAAGTTATAATAAGCTCTCATTTTATCTCCCTTATTCATAACAATATTTAAGCAATGATTAGTTAATCAATCCATTAATAGTTTAACATTGCTCAAATATTTTTATGAATAAGCCCCTTAATGTGTAAAACTATGATTATGCCTAATTATATTTTCATTTCATTTACATTTCTATTAGGAGCTGTTAAAGCAGTTATGATTTGGTTCTTTTTATTATTCTTTTTATCTGTTGTATATACTTATTTTGTTAGTAATGGCTCTAGTTTGGGGTTTAAAATAGCTTGTGCCATGGATTTTTTTTCCTAGTCTGCGTGGATACCTGAGGATGATGGTTCTCAGGGGGCGCGCCGTTGGGCGGGGGCGGCAGCGGCGCGATGTCGTGGGGCGGAGCGCCCGCGGGCCGGCAGTCCACCATCAGGGGCAAGGCTTTTACTTCAACCTGCGAGCAGAGAAGTACGTTAAAGTTATTCATCTGATACACACACCTACACGTAGCTCAACTCAGTTGTGCGCGCGGCCCTAAGTATGAGTGCGCTTGTTTATAACTTTGATGCGTGTTATTAGTACGACGCCTGCCGCGTCACTGGCACAAAAATGGTTGTTATATATTTATAAGCGCACGTATACATAGGGCCGCGCGCACAACTAAATTGAACTATCTTTACCGTCATACTCAGACACATTTAGAGATCACTAAACTTCCATTTAAGACAGAGTTTGGCAGATAACGTAAGGGGCTAAATCTTCATTTAATTATTTGTCCCTGAGCAAGGCAGTCATTATTATTTTACCTGTATACTGAGATATTTAATTATTTATTCGTATGATTGACGAGATGAATGTATGATGAATGATAATACAGTCATTTTCATACCAATTGACATGGTTGTTATATCTTACTCTTAATTTAAGGTACACAACCTTCTTACACTTTTTTTTGTCAGAAAAAGGACCTAACTTTGTATGTCTATGACTGTACTCCCATAATATATTATGATAACATGACTAACACTTTACTAACTACAAAGTACAACACTACAAACGACGATATGGTTTTATATAAATAATACTGATACACAGTTAAGTCATTTAAAATTTGCAGAAACTCAACCCAGTCAAAATATTTATAGCTGGTGCTGGTATATGAAGACACACCTCGGCCTTTTAAAAATCCGCAGTTTCTTACATAAGGCCATTATTTTAATTGGGTTGTTCTTGTTGATAACATATAGCTTACAAAACTAACTATGACTAACTACAACTAAGGACAGGAATGAAAATAAAACCCTTTCACATCTACTAGTAACACAATTTTTTCTACAACTACCCTACAATCCTGTAAAAATATAAAAAACATTTTGTAAACTAACAGGCATTGCCTCGAAGTTAACTAGGTCGTAGTGGGGATACAATTCTGGTTTCTCGTCCTTCCACTCTACTTTTAACTTGTCTTGCTCCTCACTCTTTGGTCTCCTCACTTTTGAGTTTTGTTTTCTGGCTAAATTACCTAGCACAAAACAAATTTTAACAAAGCAAACACAAACACAAGTTTATGATGTACCAGACATTTTAGACACAAAAAATAACAATGATCTTCGAGTCCCACCTAGCTGAGGCAGCATTTGGCTCAAGAATCTGGCTTGGGAATAGCGGTATGGTGGTGCCCAGGGTTTTATCTCTTCCACTGGCAGGGGTTGGAGCTGCTCGTACAGCACAGTCTTCTTCTCACCTAACTCCTCGATGAAGACCAGGCATGGCCCTCGGTTGGGCAGCATTTCCTGGATATGGCAGCGGTAGGCCACAGGCTGATCTGGGGTGAGCTTGCACAGACATTTTACACCCACTTGTAAAGTACTGCCGTCGGAATACCGCGCGCCGTAACGTAACTCTGCAAATACAACTTGCAAGACACTATGCTTCATAGTTTGGCAACTAATAATTGATCCTATAACTAATTAAACACAATTTAGCTTTATTAGCTGTATAAAGGTTTCCCACAAGGGCTTAAAGCATCCTAAAATATCTACAATGTATTTCTTTGTTCTATACAATATTATTTAGCACTACTGTATTGATTTTGCCATTGAATTGTTAATTTGGTTTAGTAAAGGGTGTACCTCTTCTCATTTCGCTCCAGACATCAAATTCAATGTTACGGTATATATCGGGATCCAGGGCTTTGGCCACTTTGTAAGGGAATGGCGTGATGCCATTGTCTAACAAATCTTTAGCGCTATTTATGTTCAAGCACTGAACACACACATTTTCTAGCTGTATCAAGCTGCGGTTAAACACAAAGATACTCAGGGACTCCTTCAAGAGACTAGCCTTCTCTATATCTTCAGTATAATGCTTACATTTTAAAGCTAGAGTGTTGTTATTCTTATCTTTATTGTCAGATGGGGCTTCGATAAATATTTTAGCCCTATCTTTCTGTTTCTTACGTCTCTCGAGTTCATCACTCATGAAGAACTCTAGGCTGTTGTTAGCGGCTTTGTCATGGAGCATTTTGTCAACCGCATAAGGCAAGTCTTTCATTTGGTACACACCATCATACAGTATTTTATATACTAGAGCTAAAAACACATGGGGATAAAAATGCACTGTTTAATTTTCAAAATAAAAACAAATATCTTACCTAAATGGCCATATTCT
The DNA here is from genome assembly GCA_026546445.1 of Cyclargus thomasi. Classification (NCBI taxonomy): domain Eukaryota; kingdom Metazoa; phylum Arthropoda; class Insecta; order Lepidoptera; family Lycaenidae; genus Cyclargus; species Cyclargus thomasi. Next base: position 8,318 of record JAOTAV010014123.1, on the reverse strand, counting down.
TTCAAAGCTGCATTAAATAAAGCAAAATGTTTGATTAATTATAAAGTTCACAGAAAGTTTGACTAGCCCCCTAGGTTACAAAAAACACTTATAGGTACTGAGTTACATTTAATTCCACAGTTTTGTCTATCATTCACTTTACCAACAATTTGAACCTACATATTATTGTAAAAAGGCCCAGTATTCATTCATATACAGTAGTACAAATCTTTCAATAATCACTTTACAGACAATGATATTAAGAATTGCTAGCTCATGTAAATAATATTTACACTGCAAGATATAATATTTAAGAGTAACTTACATTGACAATAGGCAGAGTTGTCAATATGATCTTTAGTATATACTGCATCAAAGTGTTTATTTTCCGGAGTATAGAATAGATATATCACACTTCCATAGCCATTGCACATTTTTGTTTGTGAACCCTTAGTAGCTTCAAATATTATAAAATCTCTCCTGTAACATTTCCAACAATCTCACTAATGTCTTAAAAACTTCAAATGTTTAATACTTATATTTTATACAGAGCTATCTTAGTAATCAATAAACTAAATTGAATTTTTATTGCTAATATAATACAATTTAATGAATTCTTTTCTATTGGAACTTTAATAAAATTATTACACCAAATATTATTTTGAACTAGAAGAGATATGATGAATTTGCCAATGATAAAAGCTCTAATTTAATTTAAAATCCATTAAAATAAGTTAACCCAGACACACACTTACAGTTTATGATGTTAACATGTATTTCACTTGTAACCTACCCTAGCTACCCAGCCCCAAATGCAATTAGTACAATAATCTAGGGCATGTCTAAAAATAGACCACCCTGGGATTTACATGAAATGTGCAAATATTATGTAGAGGGTACTGAATGGTGACCTTTAGTAATACTTTTTTGTTTAACTTTTTCAGCAGAGAAAAATTACTAGTAAAAGGATATGATATTAGACATAATTTTAAGAATTTAATAGTATACATATATTATAACACACAATATTGTACATATATCAACAGCAATATTCATATGTTGTAGATCCACTACACAATATATATTTTGTTTATTCTTACCTATACAAGTGGCTCATAGCTGTTATCTCAAGGAGCCCGCCCCATTCGGTTGGGTTTGACATCTCCTTGATGTAATTCTCAAATGGACAAATCAATGACTACAAAACAAAAATATAACTGAAATTATCTGCCCCGACTGAATAAAATGTTGCAAATAATAGTCACAAACGTCCTACCCCTTCGAAGAGATGTGGTTTCGATGTCATAAAATTGATGGTATTCGTGCGGACTTTGTTAAAATAGCGCTGAGAGCTGTACACATTTTCCGACACTGCTCTGAAAAGACAACTCGCGTCTCTTGCTATGTGTTTACGAAAGAAACCCATCTCGTCGAGCCAGCGATCGGGCTCCGACGATTTCTTTTGTATTTTCCAAGGCATACGGTATCTAAACGGGGACGACATACCGACCCACTCACGAACTGCTGGTAAACAAAAAGAATACACGACCCGCTCAAAAGTTTCTTATACGTTTTTATATTATATCATTCATATAAAACCATATCGTGTCGCTTTTTCACGTAAAATCCACTAAAATCTATATTTTAGCGATGTCGCCTTTCAGCATAAACAACTGAAAACACGTGCACTCATATCACTATTTAGCTTAATCTACAATTAAAACTCACCAAATAAAATTTCTTACGCTGCAAACATCAGTTATATAGGGAAACAATTGTATTTTACCAATTTTAAGACGTTAACGTTAATCGAAAACAAATTGCACGTGCCAAAAACAACCGATATGAACCGGCGGCGGGAAGAAAATTTGCATCAAAACATGTCGTCAGTATTGCCAGTCGGTTTTTTCAAAAATTACCTAAAATCAAAGAAATTTTACAAAAATATATAAAAAACTAATGGGGCCTTTGTGTTTCTCATTTTTTTACAGAAAACGTATCAAGAGTTGATATAATGTGTAGAATATTCAATCAATCAAAATCAATTATTTCTGAGTAAATTTGAATCAAATGTTTTCAGAATTTGCAACACCGCACCGCGAGATCCCGCAGCTCCGTAGACGATAACCACAATCCACCACAATTTTAGTAGTACGTAGTAATCTATGCCACAATCCCACGACCCACAATTCCAGCAACGCCACTACTCTTCAGTCACTAGGTTCACTAGAATAAAAGCATATCATAAACACTACACAAAAATTCAAAAGAGACTGGTAGCACCGCAATTAAGACACTTTGTAACATTTTAAGGTTATTTTTAAAATATATTATTAGGCATAATACATTACGTCATGTTAGTTAAGATTGAGACTCTGGAGAATTCAACGTGTATAAATAAGCCCATATAGTAAAACCAATATCCAACAAACTACTGCGTTCCTAGACCCATCAGTCACGGAACCATGACCAGCATACCCGAACCAAGGGACTGCATTCCCTAGCCTACATGTTGCCTACCACCGATTGGGAAACTAGCCGTGGGCGGTGCGGGAAAATTTAGCATAGGATTAGTTGCATTGGCTTCTAATTCACTGATAAAATATACTGAATTGAACACTTGCTCGCATTTCTTGACTTATGTTGATCCTAATTACCTATTAATAGGAATATAGGTCGGCCTATGGTCGAAATTCGACCATAAAAATTTAAATTCGTTGTGAGGAGCTATAACAATCTATTCTCATATTTTTAACCGACTTCCAAAAACGAGGAGGTTATATGTTCGGCGGTGGATATGTATTTCTTTATTTTTGTATGTTCAACGATTACTCCGCCGCTAGTGAACCGATTCTCAAAATTTTTTCTTTGTTGTATAGGGTATTACTCCAATTTAGTCCCATTTTCCCAAACGTGGTAACCTGATGATGGGATCCAAGAGTAATCGAGGGAGCTCCTCGAAATTTGAATAGAAACATATAGTAATTTTAGTTTTTTTTAGAAGCCTCCCGGGTAAATGTTACCAAAAAGTAAGATCTGATACCAAAGTATACTATGGTTCCGAAGGTACTGAGAGAACTCGTGATTCCTTAAAGATACCACTTTCGGGTATACGGCGTTGTTTTAAGAACCCAAGGCATAAGCTACTAAGCAAATAATATCAATCATCATTATCGTTACAGCTTATATAGCTTCATTCATCAACCTACAATTATTCAAGATAATTATTCCGTAGCCAGTACCAGCCAAAAATTTAAATCTAGACAAATCATGACATGTTAGCTGGTACCGACTTTATAATTATGAAGATTGTATACGGAAATAGGCTGATGCCTCACCGAATTCTGAAACAAGCACTATTACAGAATAAATATTATTTAATACTTTTTAGGTTCTTTTTTTTTTAAATGTTTTTGTTTTTTCTTTAGAAGTCGGTTTTAATTTTTTGTTATAACTTATCGAGGTTAAGCGTGTATATATTAAAACCTGTCCCAGTTAAAGTGCTAGAACTTTTTGGAAGTTGTTGTTTTGGTGACACTGGCAGAGGTCAATGCGACCTTTTTATTTTTCAATCCAGTTCGACTGTTTAATATATCGCGTAAATCAGAAATAGGAGTTACGGCAAAAATAATAATAACAACACTTTCAATTTGAAGAGTACATTGTGCAAAAGAGATTTTTAAAGATACTAGCAGACCCGACAGACGTTGTCTGCCAGTCTTGATTTTATCTAAACCATTATCAGGTCATCTTGAACACGCACACGAAATTCCATCAAAATCGGTTCAGTTATTTGGAAGGAGCTTTGCATATAACGGGCCATAACGTTTTCCACCCTCTGAACCCTTGATTAATATTAGAGTTATGATTTTGTAATATGTTGTGGAAATGCCTCAGAGTTAGGTTTCTATGGTTTTGTTTTCTAAGGATTTATTGTAGATTTGAAAATTTTGGCACAATTTTGTTTTGTATGAACTCACTAAAATTAAAATTTATCGAAATCTATGATTAATATTTAAAAAACAAAAACATAGAAGCCTAGTTCTGAGGCATAAGCATTACCACAATATGTTTGTATCAAAACCGTTTCGTACAAAAAATTGAGGTAAACTTAGCTAATATAAAAAAAATCTTTGTGTCGGGGTGTTTGATGTCTAAATAGCGCAAAATACAAAACATTTGCCGAGTTAGTGAGCATAATAAAGCTACTCTATGAGAAAGAAACTTATTGTTTACAACTTTACTCATTTTCTAGGCTTTCATTCATAATTGGATAAGATCATTCTACATTTTTTTTTAATTAAATTTAGTGGGCAAGCGACCAGACGGTTTACCTGACGGAAAGCAAGTGCCGTTGCCTATAGACACTCGTGTCATACAAGGAGTCGCAAGTGCGTTGCCGGCCTTTTTGAGGGAATAGGGAATGGGAAATAGGGATAAGGGATTAGGGAAGTTAGGCCACCGGTAAACTCACTAACTGAACGAAACACAGAACAATGCCGTTTCACGACAGTTTTCTGTGAGGCCATAGTATCACTCTAGTCGAGCCGGCCCATTCATGCCGTAGTATGGCTCTTCCACGGCAATGAGTATCCGAATTATGTACTTGAGATCGGAAAACGTCTCATTGGAACACGCCTCCACCAGGGATCGAACCTGCACCCAAACTCTACTAACCAAAGGCTACGGACGATCAAAGAGCAAGATTTCATGTTATGTGTTAAGTTATAACTTTACTCTACGAATATTTCGAGTCTGAAATTAGTCAATTAGCCGTTGATAAGTCTTAGTGAGACTTACCGACATTTTTTGTATCATTAGTAGCTTTGCCCACAGATTCGCAGCATGGCAAAAATTCAATGTTTTCACGACCAAAAGTATCCTCTATATACTTTCAACTAATTCTGTGCTAAAAACCAAATTGATTCTATAGGGCGCTACGAAAGGGGAAACAAGCACACTTTTCCATTCGTACTGACTTTAGTTTGTAAATAGATTTTCATTTATCACTTAAGGTATAGTTAGAAATATCGTAAGACTACGAGAGGTCGGCACGTGGCTGGGGCGGTGGAAGTTCAGCCGTGTGCTATCCTCTAAATACCAGAACGCCGTGACCCAAAAAGTCGAAACCGAGTTACGTCGAGCGACCTAGGCCTCGCATTCTCATATACTTATATAACAATTACGACGAAATCCCAAGGCGATGTCCGAGACCAGATGATAGATGGCGGTCTAGCCGTAGTAACCCTTAACTCTACGTGGTCGAAGAGGCCCCGAGAGTTACATTTGTGAGTGAACCGTGTTTACTTAAAAGAGTTTATTTATGACTTAGTTTGGGTTTAAAAAGAACACAAAAGTTAAAGCGAGGTAGACTTTTTCAGAAAAGTTTATAGTATGTGTAAGTTTATAGCTGTGACCCGCGGTGTTACCCGCGCTTGTAAAGTAGCCTTTGTATTCATCCAGAATACCAGCTAGGTCCGTGCCGAATTTTATCAAAATCGGTCCAGCCGACATAAAAAGTGACAAACATACACGCAATGCTTTTTACAATATTAGTATAGAATATTATGATGATATTTAAATATTTATATTCATTTACGTAGGCTCGTATTATAATAGTCACCGCTTAATACCAAAAGTGTGATAAAAAAAATTGAGATGCTGTTTTCGTTCATATAAGTCTCTTCATTAATTTTTGATGCCCACAACTTCGTTGCGCAAAAATTCATATATCACGCGGGAACCGTACATTTTCCCGGGATAAAAAGTATCCTATATGTTGCCCAGACCTAATAGCTATTATACAAAAAAAATTTTTATTCAAATCCGTCCAGAAGTTCATGCAATTAGCGCGTACAAACAGACAAACTTTTTTGTCGATTTTATTTCTATTACTGTTCCTAAGCCCCCCACATTCATTAGTTTGTAAAAATATTAATTGTACAGACACGACAACTGTTATATCTACGTATAGAAAACAGCATCTCGAAATTTTTTTAAACCTTCTTTGTATCAAACGCTGACTATAACTGAGGGTATGAGTATGTGAAATCATACTCCAAGTACACATTTTTACATGAGTCACATATTTAGTAATGAGAGATTGTCGATATAACGAAATCAGCATAAAAACGTGAGGTGATCAGGTGAGCTTCGAGTCACGTGTCGAATTAACACATTTCCTGCAGTTAAAATGCAAGTATATATTTACATAACTAGCTTTTTCCCGCGGCTTCGCGGATACTTTAAGAAGTATTTTCATACAAACGTTCAACCCCTATTTTACCCCCTTATTAATAATATGAGACGAGTGCTAAGTTGCCCACTGCCCATTTAAAAAGATTCAATGATTAAAAAAATATATCAAAAGATGATAAAAAACAAATTTGTCCATACCTGCAACTTGTAATTTGTAAGGTACCGGGTTTCGGATGACAAAGCACAAGGCCGAGTTGAAGTTTTGATGATTTTTCGTTTGTTGCAGCTACGTGTTGGATCTCGAAGGGACGGACTTGTTTTGGTATGTATTTGTTTTACTTATTAATTAGAAGGTCTTAACAATTTGATGTTAAGAAAATTTTATGTTTGATATTAAATCTTAATGATGTAAAACTTTAAGGTTTCAGCGGTTACACGACCAACTGACTGACTGACACAGTATGTATCAACGCACAGCCCGAACCACTGGACGGATCGGGCCTAAATTGTGCAGATATTATGACGTATGCATCCGCTAAGAAACGGTTTTGATAACTTCTACCTCCAAGGATATAAAATGGGGGATGGAAGTTTGTGTGAGAGCTCTTAACGCGAGGACAAGCTAGAAATATAATATTAAGAGTATTTCGATACCTTATATTTCAAGAAAACCCGTAAGGTTCCCGTTCCTCGCTGCAAGCAGCCGCGTTACATGAAAAATCAATAAAAAATATGACACTTTATAAGGTAAGCTGTAGGTTTCATTTTACTATACGCCACTTTAAGGTAGTTAGACCAATGTCGTTAGAAAAATAAACCTTATGTTGTAGGGTATCAAAATGTTTAGACGTTTACTTATGTGTCACGGCTGCTTGCAGCGAGGATCGGAACGTAAGCTTAACAATGTTTCGCTACCTGTCATTAGGCGCAAATGAGAGCCTATTTCCCCAGCTAGTATTATGAGCTCGCTGTGTAAATGTTACGAGATCGTTTGACATATCCTAGCCGGGCTGGTTTGTTTTGATTACTACACCCGGCTCGCGTGTTCTCTCGCCAGCAGCCATAACGAGGTTAGCGGTGTTGTAACATTATGTATTTACCGACTTTCGTCGACGCGACCTTGGCCGGCGTAAACTACCCCACGCGGCTTTTACGGTTTACCAGTGTTGCCACACCCTCCGGCCGTCTTGTTAAATCTTTCTTATGACAAAGTGCAGACCAGCAACGTAACACAACCTACTGTGAGGCAGAATGTGTAAAATTCTTACAATTTATTAACTATGCTCATTGACATTAAATAGTCTGATGGAGTCTCACTATGAGTTTTATGTCTGTAGAGTTGGCTAGGACGACATAATTTAATCTATATATTTATACGCTAGCGAAAATGTTGTACCTCTTTTTACGAAAGACGCGTAGAAGTAAAAGCATGAAATTTATCCCAATTATAGTTGATATGCAGGAGGAGCGTGGAATACAAATATTAATTTGAAATATGCTTTAATCTTGTGTATTTTTAATAAATAAAACGTAACGCAAACTACAATATTTTGACATGAAAAGATATTCATACATGAAATACTCTTTTGTTTATGTTTGCAGAATATGTTTTTTTTTATAAAATGTAATGGCCTGGTAACAAAACCTTTATGCCAAATTGACGTCTGTGATTTAAATTGAGAAAAGATTACAGTTTTTTTATAGACTCCTATACACGGTAGACTTCAAATATTTCTGATAGGATTTGGACCACGGGGCGACCTCTATTGGAAAAGCCACTAAAAAAAGTAATTCCGTTTAGACGTGTGACCCTCTCCATTAGTCAATCAATAAACATATAAACTCACGCGCGTAACATTTAATAGTCATCGAACACATAATTGTAAAAACCAGCTTCTATTAGAAGGGGAATCCGTTAGATGTTCATTCATATAGAGACACAACTGGATGGAATTGTGTCATATTTTGATAAAAACTTAACTATGCCGTTATGTTATCAGCTGGATGCAATGTGGTGCGCACAGCGCGCACGGAGGCAAAAGAGAAAAACTTCGCGGTTGGTGACAGTGTGGGAATGAACGTGGTGGCCAAAGGAAGATCTTCCGACCGAGAGAGGTGTTATACTCGGTCAGGCCGAAGCC
>JAOTAV010014112.1:0-25651 GCA_026546445.1 Cyclargus thomasi | reverse complement strand
AAGTGAACATTCAAAATGGCCGAGCTTGTCGGCATAAGTGAGAGACATGAGTACCAACATAACGCCACAAAAAAATCAAAATTCGAATATACGTAACCCGCGAAAATTCAAAATTCGCGATACTTTTTGAACACAAGTATATTTAATAAATAAAACGCTACGCACACTACAACACGCAAACTACAATATTTTGACATGACACGATAATCATACACGAATTACTCTTTTGTCTATGGTTGAAGTATGAATTTAAAAAAAAAAATTGATGGCCTGGTAGCGGTAACCTTTATGCCAAATTGATTGTCTGTGATCGATTTGAAAAATATTTATGGTCGAATTTCGACCACAGGGCGGCCTCTAGTAGCATTAATTTGTCTATGGTAATTTGATTCTGAGATAGTCTTAACAGATTTGGTTACGGAAGGTTTGCACGGTGTTGTATTCAGAAAAAAAACTCGGGGAAATAATACGAAGTTTTTTTTTATCTTTTTTAGGAGGCTTTTAACAATACGAAGTCCATTAAGTCGTCTAGTAATAATTGATTATTATTTTTCGATTCCCGCCAGTAAATAACTTTTACCACTGAGCTAAGCTGAGCTGAGCCAAGGACGATGGCGAAATATTTAATAGCAATAATTAACAAATATTGTCTGTATCGGTGTAGAATTTAAGTTATAAGTAACGAGAAACGTAAAATTTCATTTTAATTGCCAAACCCCCGTCGCCGGCTGCAAGGCTCGGTCTACACGAGATAAAAGTCCGTATTTACAAAATCACGGTGTGAATTTCGTACCACTTCCCTTCCTTTCCTATACCTAATAAAACAGTAAAATGGGCGAGTCTATGTATATATATAACACATATCGACAAAAAAAAGTTGTCTGTTGTCTGTTTCTACGCGGTAATCTCCGAAACTACTGGACGGATTTGAATGATTATTTTTTTGTTCAATAGCAATTAGGTCTGGGCAACATATAAGATACTTTTATCCCGGGAAATTGTATGGTTTCCGCGTGACATACAAATTTTTGCACAACGAAGTTACGGGCTCCAACTAAGATAAAAATTTCTCATCGTCAAACTTTCCTACTTTCGCGAATATTTCGACATTAGAATTTCTCAAATCAGATCTGTTCTTATTCAGTTTTATTAAGTCTAACAAAAAAATATTACGTTACATTCGATTAATTTTTGTTCTTTCCAAATTAAACGATTTAGTGTTATTGTGATTTCCCTAGAATTATGAAAAACTGATTATACATACAAAAACTCACTCAATGTAAACGTGCAGTATTAAATTTACAAACATTCCTCGTTACGCACTTATATCTAATTATCTAGGGAATTTATTCGAATTACGAGTTTCCTCAGAATCACTGTTTTTTTCCAGTGGTTTTCGGTTCCATCAGTGTACACTGAGCTTAACATTTAATTATTTAAACTAACATGTCGCCGCGGTGTGGACTGTCATGTTGTTCAAGAACTTTCCTCCACGCGAGCCGCGATACGAAAGCTGATAATAATTAAATACACTAAATAAAATAATACATTGTATTTAAGGTTCATTACAATAATAATAAACATGATATTCATACTTCCGTACTAATATTAGAACTGCGTATATGCTTCTGTCTGTCTGTTACCTCTTCACGACCAAACTGCTGAACCGATTTCGTTGAAATTCGGTGTGGAGATACTTTGAGTCCCGGGGAAGGACATAGAATACTTTTTATCCCGGAAAAATGTACGGTTTCAGCGCGGTTAACGAATTTAACGGAGTTGCGGGCATCGTCTAGTTATGAATAAAATTATTGTGTTAACTACAAATAAAATATTTTGTTTGTGTGCCTGGTGGGTAAGACCTTTGGTTAGCACTCGAGGGGATGCAGGTTCAAACCCCGGTGGAGGCGTAGGAGAGCCATACTTCGGCACGAATGGGCCGGCTCGATCGGAGTGATACCACGGCCTCACAGAAAACTGACGTGAAACGGTGTTTCGTCGTCGTCGTTTAGTGGGTGAGTTTATCGGTGGCCTAACTTCCCTAATCCCCGAGTCACGAGTTAGTCCCACAGGTAGCCTGTCTGCTCGCTTTTACCTCTAGATATGATTAAAAATACTTGTCTTATAAAATATTGTAATGCCAGCTATATTCGGCCCAACAATGAAGGTGCAAAATTGAAACTCATATAAAATACAGTTCCCCGGAAGGTGACATCAAAACCCGGGCCCAATTTTCAAAACCGTTTTTTAGGTTTTTGCTAAAACAAAACCCGGTAAACGGGTTTTTCGAGCTTTTACGGATTTTTTAAAATTTAAAATAAACAACACTATAGTATTTTATATATCGTTTTACTGCAACTCCAGTACTTAGTGTAAAAGAATTTAAAAAAATTGCTTAAATAAAAAAGTTTCTTTAATCACATTTTTTATCGTCTTTTCTCAAAATATTTATCACAATTTCAATAATCAGTCTTTAATACTCAATTCAATATCAATCAGATACAAACAATGAATCGATTAAAAAACAAAATAAACCAGGTAATATATAGGTTATTTTTTTTATTATTAATTAAATTATTAATTAAAAAAAAATTTAAACGTAATTTAAAATATTTTTTAAATAAAAAAATACTAAAAGTTTCAACTGTCAAAATAAGAAATTTAAACTCTTATCAACAATTTCTTAAAAGAAAAAGTATTTTTAAAGCATCTACGTAATAAAATATCATAAAAAAAACGCGAAAGCTCGAAAAACCCGGATTTCCATTTCTCAAACCCGGGTTTGTTTATCATCCCAAAAACCCGGGTTTTCGAGTTTCCTTGGTATCTCAAATGTCAATGCAAAGTTTAATTAAAACTAGTTCTGAGGTTTAGGCATACAAGAAGTATACACCGGCTAAGGATTTTGGTTGAAAAAAAATACGTATTGGATCGTTTTTTCTTTTCAAATCAACTTTTAAATTTCATACTAAGCCATGACTGATAAATTGTATTATGCAGTATGCAGATATGACTTAGGTCTTAGACCAAAAAAGATGAACAGGTGTAAGTCAGATGCTATGCCCGCCAATGAGCTATTCTAATATCTAGGAATACCTGCATAATGTCCCTTTTTATTTCGTTTATAAATTATTTATGAGTGATTTAAAATGCGTACAATGCTATAATTAAATAATGTTTAAGAAATGTAATGTAGACTCTATTTTTATCTACTAGTATTTACTGATAATAATCAAAAGTAAATGCAAAATATGTAAAAAAATGTAAAAAACACTCCAGGGGACACCCGGGTTTGAACCGGGGACCTCTCGATCTGCAGTCGAATGCTCTACCACTGAGCTATATCCCCGCTGGCGGACACGACCAAACTTATCGACACTTTCGTTATCGTATGTGACGTCATCTATTAATATGTTTCAAATTACATTATAGGTAAGTTTGTTTTCAATAGTATTTTAATTAGACGCTAAAGGGGATGTCGAGCACGTACGAGTATTAATATTTTATTATAGAAATCGTTGGTATATATACTGCAATAGAAACTTATTTTGTTAAAGAAAAAGTGATACTTTATTATCAAAAAATATGTGTACAAATGACTAATATTCAAGTTATTACATACTTATAACATTACTGTAAACCACCAGGCAATATCATATCCCATAAATATCTAACACCTTTCATATTTATAGCATCCCGTACTAATTATAATTTTTTCATGTATTAGCGACGTTACTAGTTAATAGCTTTTGATATTTTTATTAGTGATGTCCACCATATGCCACGATGAAAATAATATCGATTAAACACATGACACCTGTGTTAGATGACATTAGAATGTGTTGAGTTTCGTTGTGATGTTCTCATAGTTACTGACTATCGATAAAACAAAAAAACATTTGGATAGCAGTGCAAAAAAAATGCAATTAGCGTTTCCGTTTTTTTATAAGTTTACCTAATATTAATTATTGACATTAAAGTGACGTTCGGGCATATCGATAAATCATTTATCCCAAAAAGTCGATAATAAGTACAGACAGGCCCTTAAAATCCTGCCAGATCTCGAAGATAATTTGCTTACAATATAATCGGACAGAGATTGTCTCCGCAAAGCGAGCCATAGCTATTATATTCAAATTCGGCCGAGCGGGCAATTTATATGGATTTTATTGACAAGACTACGAGCCGCGAAATTCCCTAAGAAAATAACTCTGGGCCCTTTAATTGAACGTCGTTAGACAATTCTCGATTTTTACGCGGTCAAAAAGCTGTGGTTTTAATATTCTTTTATTTGAGAAGAAAGTAGTGCTATATTTTTTATTTTTAAAATTTTATTATATTATTCATCGAGCGAGGAATATACAGCTTGGCAAAAAAAAACTCTGGTGCGGTCATAGGTGAACTAAAAGTTTTTGTTGTCGACTCAGGTACAATTAATGTCAAAATTACTGTATAATTATTATTCTATAAAACGACAGTAGCGGCAGCGACACAGAAATAAATGTCAATCTTAATGGTTTTAACTGTGAGATTTGTGCATACGGGCTTGTTAGGATGAAATCATAAGTATTTTGAAGTATTTTCCTTTAGAATCTTAATGTTTTGTATATTTTCAAGAGACAATTTGAATATGAATATTGTAATGCTCAGCAAAAGTGGGGTCAAAAGAAAGTGGACAACGGGCCTCGGGACGTATCACAGAAGTGCATTAATAAGGGGACTTTTATTCCACACGGTATTGAAGATAGGTACGACACGATTAGTCGTCTACGATTTGTCGTAATAATTTTTGGTATATAGCGTCACAAATCGTTACCACGTTTTGTTTTTTCATTTATAGACAAAGTTAACTTATATTTTCTTTAAAATTTTAAATAAACTAAATAATTATTTTTTTATTTTTTATTCTGTGCCGGCGTTTTACCTGACAGCCCTGAAAGAAAAACAGTGAAAAATCATAATAATCAATAACACCTAGAAGTTTAAAGGAAGTAAACGCCATTTATGCATGTCGTGCCTCTGTGTATTTGGATATTTTCGTGTAAATAAAGATTAATATTATTTTCAATTTGAACTTGAGAGGCATCTTTAAATTTGTGAGACACTGAGAGAATTAATGACTGAGAGAATTAATAACACTGAGAGAGAAAAAATAGACAGATAGACTTGTTTTTTTTTTTTTAAATATAATCCTAGGTGTGTACTATTTTTGTGCTTTTGTTATAGAATCAATACGATACGTATCTGAAACGATCGTGCCGTGTAAACAGTAGTCGGTCATGTCTCGATGGTCGGATAAGATGGCTATCGTTTTCGGATATTGCTCGCTATAATGATATGCGTCTGTTTTGCTCGTTTTGCGCGGCCGGACAAAGCGCGCCCATACATTGTTAGTACCGCGGCTTCGTCTGCGAAATTATTGCTTCATTATTATCATAAGTAGGAGGTAACTTAGCATAATTCCGGCTAATAAATAACGTGTAATCGAGGAGTACCCCAAGGCTCGATTCGTTTGGACATGAAAGTCGCAGCGATAAATAAAAAGTGGGAGGAGAGTACTCATCTCTTTAAACATAAAACATTAATTGACTTTTGCTATTGAATCGTCGATTTAACAGTTTTATTAATCGTAAATACAACTTTATTTGCAAACGATTGCCCGTTTTTTCGTTTGAAGTTTGATTGACTAATACCGTGTTTGATGGCTGAAAAAAAACGCGTAATGGGTACTGTAATCAGCTTTAGATACCACAGTCACAATTTCACAAATGATTGAGCTAAATTACAATACGACAGTGCACGTATAATTAAATAGTTTGAAACATCTGATACTTTTATTTTTAATTCTGAGCTAAGAAATTATTGCTGGATCATAATATATATATAATCAGACTAGAACTATGTTCATTTTCTACTACTTTTTTTTTATTATAATCTACTACTTAAGTTAAGCCCACCTTATTAAGTCCAATAAAGTTCAAAAAGTGGTTATAAATAATTCCGTGGATAACTGTGCGAGTTGTGTCCGTGTAAAGTGAGGGGCGGCATGGCGGCCGGCCGGGGGCGCGCACGCGCACCGATTTACGCGCATCACTATTCCACGCTAGGGATGACCACGCATACATATGATTATAATACACTATATTTATTCTGACTAAATGCTTGTTTTGTGTCGCTAAGCTCACAGTGTATTTCAAGTTATCTTAGATCATCACATTAACACGTTGCGCGAACGAAAGTTTGGCGGGCCGCGGACGCAGCTGAACATTTGGCACATTTGTGTCCATAAGGACACAACTTAAAAAGTAAGTTTATCTTATTTGTCTTTAGGCTTTAACCCTTTCATGCGTAAGATTATCCAAGTCTGACAGTATCAGCCTAGCTGATAGACCACTTCTAGTATGACATAAAAAATTTCATAGGTCCGCCATTTGTCAAAACCTAAAAAAAAAATTCCCATTTAAGATTTTGTTTCACTTCAAGTCTTAAAACTTTATTAAAATACATTTCTGTTAAAAAATGTTAGAAATGAATCTTTTAAAATTTAGACACTTAGTTTACGACATAGCAATATCACAATTTTTTAACTTCTATTTATCGATATCGAGACTACACGGTACATCGCTAGACGCCTGTAGCGAGCACGCGCTGATTCGCTAAACCCACCGTGACCCGCGCTAACCGAATTAGCTGCGGGTCGCGGGTCCTGGGATTAGGTAGCCAGAGTAGGTGCTGCATGTAGGAAGGTGGGTAGGTAGGTAGGTAGGTAGGTAGGTAGGTAGGTAGGTTGGTAGGTAGGTAGGTAGGTTGGTAGATAGGTAGGTATACTCCATACGCTGAAAGCAGGTACAAAAAATTCATAATGATACACGTATGGAGTATAAAATGTTGAAATTTGTATGAAATCCGCGCCAAGATATCTTGACTGACTATGAGTAGAGAGATAGGTGGGTGTGAAGTAGAAGTAGTACTAGCTACTAACTAGCTACTAGCACTTGTGTGTGTAATGTATGTATGTGTGTGTATGTATGTAGGTATGAAAGTTTTAACCGTCAAAAAAAAGAAATTAAAACTCTTATTAGCGATTTTTTTCAAAAAAAAAATATTTTTAGCACCTAAGTAACAAAGTATCGTAAAAGAAAAAAAACCCGAAAAGCTCAAAAAACCCGGTTTTCCATTTTTTAAACCCGGCTTTTTTGCGATCCCCAAAACCCGGGTTTTCCCAGGGTTTCGAGTTTCGAGTTAACCCGGTCTCGATGCCCTACATCAAACCCACATTACTTTAATTTCAAATATTTTTGCGAGTCCTAAAGGATCCGTTTTCACAAAAACCCGGCAGTATTTAAAATATTAGTCATCTGCTTCGTCCACTTATGTCTTCAATTGTGAGATTCCAGAAAAAAAAAACCGCCCATTTAGGTCGAATAGGATATCAAAATGAAGAGCTTTAAATAGCCTTTCTAGAAATAAACATAACCTGATGTTCAAATTGCAATGGTTCCTGGAGTCGGGTTTACTGTTTTTGGACATTTACCTGGTTAACTGTCTGAATAGAAAACAACAGCAGATGGTATCAATAATCGATGATTATAATTACAGCTGGTGGGGCGAAGAACCACAGACAGACGCACTTTATATTTATTACCCCACTGCGCCAGAAGGAGGGTTATGTTTTTCGAGAGTATGTTTGTATCTAATTGTTTGGCACGCCCTGCAGCCTAAACGACTTGATGGATTTATGTTTCAGAGGTGTCGTTAGTTTCGTATTTACAGTAAATGACATATCAAAATATTTAAAAAAATACGGTTCATGCAGTCGGGTTTTCTGTTTTTAGGCACATAGCTTGTTTAATCTATGTAAATCTAGTCTATGCCCGCGGCTTTGGTCGCGTGGAATTCGAAAAGTTCGAATATCTTCGGAAGCATCCTTCGGGTTTTCCCAAGAACAGAAATAGCATACTCGTATGCTACTTTCCGTCCTTTCAACCAAGTTTTTCGCTAAAAATGAAACCGACTGGTTGCTCCATTAGGGCCTGAAAGGAGGACGAACAAATACGCACATTATTTATAATATTATATATCCAAGGATAGTTTACAAAACATAAGTATTAAAACTGACAGCTTAGCTGGGCTTTTAGCCAAGATTGTCACTTATTTAATGCGCTTGGGCGTAGAATTTATCAAAATCTTTTCAAGTCGGATTCCTACGTCATTTAAAATATCACGCGAAAAATCATCTAAGTCCAATCAGTGGTTTAGGCATGTTGATGTAGTTAACCGCCGTTCGCCGTATACATAGATGCCCGCGAAACCGTACGCTCTCGTAACATGACCAGCGATGAATTTACATTTGTATGATCATTGCACAGATCTGCAGATAACAAAAAAAGATACCAAAAGAAAAGAAAAGATCGCCAAAGAAAGGAAAAGATTCCGCACGACCGGCCTGATTATTTTATTGTGCGGCACCACCATTGTTTCTCATTGCTCATATACAATTTAAAAAACCTTCGCGATCCTCATTAAAACAACTTAAACGTAGCATTTAACATATCGTGGAATTCATAATTTTAATTTGGAGATACGGTGGTTGAAGTAAATTAAAGATTTTCTTTACTAGTAATATTTTACATTCCATTTAATGTCCAATAAACAGTAAACCCGACTGCAGGAACCATTGCCATTAAAACATCAAGTTATGTTTATTTCTAGAATGGCTATTTAAAGCTCTTCATTTTGATTGATGTACACACAAAAGAAATGATAAAACAGAAACAGCTTGAATACTTTAAAATATGTCGTGTACACAGGCACATTTGGAATGGAATAGAAAGTTATGTATATTTCTCTATATGTTCTCCATATAAATGGCTATTTAAAGCCCTTCATTTTGATTTTGTTAAGGCTGCAGAGCTTACAATTGTACCTACACACATAATCTCGAAAAACATAGCCCTCCTTCTGGCACAGTCGGGTAAAAATATTAGTTTGCTTGTAATCTCTTTACGTTTAGGCTAGCCCAATCTGGATAAAATTTTCCCGAAAATAGATATCGTCAAAGGAAAGAGTAAGATAGTTATGTAGCTCCACGCATTTTTCAAATATAAAGTGCCTCTAGTAAAAACTATCCAAGTTTCACTTGACTAAACCTAGTGACTGGCTACTCGCCAGCGGTCAAATCTAGTAACTGGCCAGCAAATATATAAAGAATAGTTAATATCAATGGCCAGCGAAATTAGATAAAATCCAGAAATAGCGCCAGCTAAAACTTTCGAGTATTTTGAGAGCCTGTTTCACCGCTAATTTTTTTTTCACCGTTTCACTGATAAAATTTCTGTTAGGCTATCCACAACTTTTTTGATAGATTCTCCATACAGCATCTGTCAAATAAAGTTAGGGATTAACTTAATTAATAATTGACAAAAGTTAGTCGAATATTTTTTTATTAATGTAGGTTATAAAAAAAGACGTCTCAAAAATACAAATATTGGTAAAAGAATGACGCCGATAGCTTAAATTGTCTCGGAGAATCACCTAAAATTGACCTTCCTAAAACGCTCCATACAAAACGATACCTAGTTGTCACCTCTAGGTATTTTGTACGCACCATTCGATAACTATGTCAAATATTGCTTTCATGATAGTGGCTTCATAACAAAAGTTGTTGTGAATTACCTAATTTATCGAATGGTATATAAATTTCAAAAAAATGTAGTACTAAATAAAAAAAATTACTTGCCTGCCCAACAACATGAGTCTTCAGCTCATTACAAAAAATATATAAAAGTTTTTAAGCACAAATTTGGGAGATATTTATTTTTTACCATTATATCTTAATTTTATTTAGAAAATTATAAAATTGTTGGCCATGTATAAGTACATTCCTATTAGCAAAGTTCTGTATGCCTATGCTTACTAAGAACTTGCAATTAACAATAATAACACTCGTTACAAACAACACACTTCTATGTTTTATGAATACTTCAAGCGCTAGATTAACGCAAGTTCATACTTCATACTATCAGAAATGGCGGTCAAAAGTCGGAGATTCGCCACAGATTATAACAGACACAGAGGTTGCAGGCCAAAGAGCAGAGCGCACGCGACGGAATTCGCACACCATTCACAGCCATTCCACCTCCCACGACACCCTTATGTCCACGACGTAAGGCTTAAACTCCGAGGAAATATAAAGTAAATGATAGCGGCGAGCTTAGATGTTAAACGGGTTGTGTAATTGTAGCAGAGAAATTGGGCAAGATTTCTGCAAAGGGTGATGACATAGATGATTCAAAATGGCTGTTATGAAGGCAAAAAAGAATGGATGTTCGCACATTCTTATCTCTAAATTACGCCACGTTCGCCAATCTGACTGAAAACTTTCGCTGCTTTAAAATGATATTCTCTATCTGACTTCAATAAGCAGGGAGATATAACAATATTTAACCAAGGGAACCATAACCTCGACTTTTATGCGCTCGCCCAATAACGTCGATAGCGGTCATTAGCCCTCTGTCAAAAATTTGTTATTTCCATACAAAACAAAGTCAACAAAGTGTTTTGTAGTCACTTTGCTGCTGTCAATAATTATACGGTTTATATAGATATGAGAAATTTTTTAACAGAGGGGTAAAAAATATATTATTAATAGAATCAGGCGTTACTTTTCGAAGATACAAAGCTTAAAATTTAGCAAATTTTGATACAATTCATTTACAAAACTTTAAAAGGGTCAATGACCGTTGCCGACAATATTCGGCGAACGTAAACTAGTGTAATGCGCTAATCTTGCTTGACTTTTTGTTTTTATGTAATATTAGGAATAACTAGCTTTTGCTTTCAGTTTCGCTCGCGCGTAATTCGAAAATCGCTTAAAAAAATAGATATTTTAATTATTTTGGAAACATGATCATGAGTAAATCAAGTTGCTCTCAAACAAGAAGGTAAAAACCGAAGCCCTTATAGAAGTGTTTCCCGTGTTTAGTTCTCGTGTGGAAGAAAAAATGCTGTGACATATGGATATACCTGCAGGTATATCCATATGTCACAATATTTTTTCTTTTTATCTCCAGATCATGCAAGGATGATTATTACGAAACGTTATAAGTTATGACTCTCACGACCAAGATACATTTCCGCGCCGTCTAGTAGTAACTAGTAAGTATAACTCGTACTAGAAGTCCCGTTGGTTCCGCGAAGGCGCCCACCGGTCTGCCGGACGCGCCCCCTTTCCCAGGTATTAGATATGCCCCTGCAAAAACTACGGAAACCGTTCGCACGCGGCGATTACAACTAACTGATTGTATTAGGACCTTATGCGAAAGAAATACGGGTCATTCTATAAACGTTTAGAGATAAATAGATTGTGAACGGTGTTGAAATGTATCGGGTGAAAAATGCCTGATTAAATACTGATATAAGTGTTTGTTGGATAGAAATTGTTTTGGTTCATTAGAGACGGGAGTTTTTGTGTCATGTCAGAAGCAAACAAGACCAGGGGGGCTATTATGACCATTACAAACCTGCATGGTTCTAGACAGTTCAATATGCGGCCAACAATTACCTTGTTATTTTTTAGTATTACGTCTTATTATTGTGACTAAATTAATACTAGTTTGGTTGTCTTTTAATGGATTTTAAACATGTTGGTGACATTAAAGAACGTCAAACTTCACGTATTTAGTGTCACGTGACTGCTGACTGGCTGGAACTGGGAATAAGAGGTCATAATAACCCCCAGAGGGGCGAATAAGGCAACTTAGCTATATTGCTAAGTGCAATTCAATTTGTCTCTTATAAGTAACTATTTTATCAAAACTATTCGATTTCTTAACAAAATGTACTAAAATAATTTGCAGAGCAATTCCTTTGCAATATTGCTATTACGACCTTTCTAGGCCTGCTGTAAACACCTGATATTAAGTTCCGTCTGTAATCTGTATCAAAGTTAATTAAAATTTTTTTTATAACATTATTTTGTTTTATAACATTCTTAATTACTGCTCTGCCCCTCTAGAGTGTCAATCGCTTGGCGTGTTTTTGTATGCGATTGACAAAGACGAACGGAAAGTCACGTGATCTAGTAGAGTTCGAATATGTCAATCCCATACAAAACAAGCGAAGCGATTATTGTAAACGTCAATCGCTTGCCAACTGTTTAGGGGAGTAACTCCTATCCTCCTATCCTATACTCAGTAGAGTAATATCCTATATCCATCCTCGATGGATAGACTAACCAACGGAAATATATTTTTTTTATTCCGACCAGTAGTTGCTGAGATAAGCGCGTTGAAACAAACTCTTTAGCTTTATGTTACTAGTGAAGATTCAAATACTTTTTAACCTACAATATTGTACGGTGTCAGCGCTCAGAACCAAATTTTGGCGCATCAGGCCAAATTACTATGTTTAGTAGTTTCACATACATGATATAACACACATACTAGTTACAGTTTTAATCATACCGACCAATCACCAAAAGATTACACTCGGTACAGTATTGACATAAAGTATTTACTATCACAATAATGAAATACTACAGTTATTTCAATACGCGTGTAAAAAGTTACGATGGTACGTACTGTCGCGCGCCGCATCGCAAGCGCGTTTTTGCGCGCGCGGGCCGTGGGAGCGACTCCACGTCCAGGGGACCCTGTACATTGGGGAGTGACTCATACAATACCTATGCCCAACCCATCATATAAAAGAACGGAACACTAAAATGGCAATCAAAGACAGAAACCTTCAAGTCATAGGTAAAATAGCGAGTTCGTAGTCTCCGAAGGTAGACAATACAAAAAAATATATTTATATATGTAATTGGTATATAAATTTACACATATAATATATTATATATACTGATAAATTATTTTTTACATAAAAGTCCGAAGCGTGATGGACTGACATTAACAATAATGTTATATAAGTTGAATAAGAAGTTTGCATGAGATCCTAGGTACAAAAAACCTAACATAAGGATTACAAACAAAGGATATGGGCGAAAAGCCTATAGACGACCCTATTTTTAATAATAATAAAAAAATACCTATGCCCAATAAGAGATATTATATTACGGGACAACCCCACTATAGAGCTACTAGAAAAAGACTATAGAAGCTATATACGAACATTTTAAAAACGTCAGTGCAATACAAGTGAAGTGTTACGTTGCGTCGCTTTATCACGATTTGTGTTAAGCGGAAAACATACTGATCGGACGCGACTTACGGACGCGACTGACAGCCGCGATCTAGACAACAATTGTACATTAAAGAGTGCAAACTATAAGGCGAAAATCGCGGACGTTTTGTATGGGCTGTCAGCCGCGTCTGACGTCAGTTTGTTTTCAGCAT
This sequence comes from Cyclargus thomasi, assembly GCA_026546445.1. Taxonomy (NCBI): domain Eukaryota; kingdom Metazoa; phylum Arthropoda; class Insecta; order Lepidoptera; family Lycaenidae; genus Cyclargus; species Cyclargus thomasi. The sequence goes on along the minus strand of JAOTAV010014112.1, from coordinate 12,299 downwards.
CAACCTCATGTTTTGTATGGGCTGTCAGCCGCGTCGGACGTCGGTTAGTTATCAGCCTCATGATTTCACCTTTACGGTGAACGCAAATCTATCAAAGCAAAAGTGATTAAAGTCATTTCCCCTTTAACTTTGACAGCGAACGATTCGGACGAGTCAGAAGATTCGTTGCAGGGGATTGTGCGAGGTTTCATGACATTTCATGTATCATAGGGAATAAAATTAAAAATAATTTATTCCAGAGTAAATTTGAAACAAATGTTTTCAGAATGTCTACATGTTGATCTACCACCGTTTCGGGAACTAGCCGTGCCAGAAGAACCGGCATAAGAAATCCGCACGGGGAAACTTTTTACCAAAAAAGTGGAAAAAATCATTAGATCATCATCATGAAAAAAATGTTACATCATTGTAAGTCGAAAATTAATAATTTACTTGAAGTAGCCTTGCAAACAGCTGTTCTACTCCCAGGATGTGACGTCGTTAATAAAATAATTTAACTTATAGTAGGCTTTCGCACACAGATGTTCTTTAACTGCTTTTTAAAATTTATTGATAGAAAGATTTTGAATATTTTTTTTTATTTACCTTCGAAAGATTTACTTACTTTACTAAGTCTGATCACTGGTAAATCTAGTTCATGCTTATTCCTAGTGTTTCTACAGTGGATATCATTTTTTAATTAAAATTCAGGTTTTTTCTAACATACAGGAGAACTGCAGGATAATGTAGAAATGCAATGTTCCGATATAGGGAACAAAATTAAAGATCTGTCACTCGGCACTCTGTCTCATTCATGTTTATAATAGCAATACTAGTCTGTAAAGATAGTTGTAAGAATTAATAATAAATAAATAAATAAGTATGCATTCCCAGATTGGCGCTATGGTCATCAACCCTCTGTTAAACAATTCGTTACACCTACACAAAACGCGACAACACAACGCTTGTTGTCACAAAGCGCTGTGTTGTCGCTTTGTTGTTGACGATCGCCGTTTGTATAGGAAATTTGATAGAGGGTTAATTAACCCTACCGCCAATCTTGAGCGAATTCATAATACAAAGTATTTGGATGACTTTTAACGGCTATAAATCCCAATTCATTTTAAGCATAGACTAAAATTATTTTACAAATCACTGACTCTACAAAACTTTGATAAATAGACAAGGACATCGAAATTTATTTAGTTAATTGGGATAAAAATTTACTACGTAATTTTTTTTTCTTACTACACCTGACACTAAACTACTGAAAATTCGTCTGTTGTAAAAGACTCTTAACAACACTCAGTGTTTACTCTACAATCAGTCTGGAATAATTTTACTTGAGAGTTTCTACGATATTGATCCTTATACCTTCAGCAGAAGAGTCTTGTTGGAGGTAAAATAAATACGGATGTGGCTTGGCGAGTGGCGAGTTACGGTCGAGGAGGACGATAAAGAAAGTTGCAGAAACATTTAATTAAACTTAAATTCATAACTTATGACCCAAGGCAGATGAGCACTCTCTCTTTTAATTAAATTTCGTCAGCGTAACGGTGTTGAGGTATAAAATTAAGATTAAAATTAGTAAAAACTTGCCTTTGCAGGTGACGTGGAAGACGTGAAAATCAGTACCGTACGGTACAGTACAATGATTTCGTTAGTTTAATAATTTTAATTTTACGGTGTTTCACGCCTTCCAGGCCACGTGAAAAAAACGTACGAACGTTTTCTAATAAACGAGAAAACAGTACATATTCTTAAGTCTAAATAGTGCGGACTAGCTTTTTTCCGTGGCTTGGCTTACAAAAGTACGTCGAAAGCCCATGTTACTCAAATCAGGCGTTACTTTGCGGAAATCCATAGCTCAACGTTAGTTTATTATGATAGTTACTAATCGTTCTTTGGGGTTTGAAACGAGGACAAACAACAAAACTTTTCCATTTGTAAAGTTTGTTTCCAGATCCATTATTATATGAAACATGGATTAGTATCCGTCTACCACTAGAGAGGTCTCTGTTCGACCATTTATTTTGGACTAGGTGCTGCCCGCAAATCCTTTGCGCCAAAATAAGTTTATTATTTTTTGTCATACTAATGGAAATAATGTTTGGTTGCAGTAAAAAGTAGCCTATGACCTTCTCCAGCCACCCAAATAACTTCACACAAAAAACCACGTCATATAGTTGCTCCGTTGCGACGTGAAGAAAGAACAAACAAACACACTTTCCCATTTATTCTGATAAGTTTAGTGAACTCCAGGGAATTTTCAATTTTCGATGTCTGTGGAAAAATAAAGGTATTTATTTCTTCGCGCTGAATCACAAAAGGCAATTGTCGCCAAAAACATTGTATTGATGGAATGTATTGGAATTTGTGGGCTTTTGTTTGTGTGTGTCCGAAGTGTCTTTTGTCTGTGTGTGGCTTGGTTTTGAACACAAATTCATTATATACAGTAGAACAAAGTTTACGCGCGCGACGTGATGCAGCATTGTTTTAATTTTTTTTAAGGCGAGCGCTTACTTTTGACACGACAGTCTTAAGACTATTGCAAAATTGTGTGAGCTTCTAGACGCAAATTACACCGTTTATCAGTACTATCATAGCCGAAGCATTTTTTATCACGGCACAAATTTGATATTATTTACCAAATTTCCACAGCTTTTACGTGTTTTGTAAATCGCAACAGTCTCTGGCATGTTTCAAGTGATCGAAAACCTTTCCAGGCCTCTATGTCATCTGAAATCACGCTTATGTGTGCGTGTACCGATTCGAGCTCTTAGCATGAAGATGGTATACTGTTTGATTCGAATATTGTCGGTAAAATTTTGTGTAAGTCGGCCGATATCGGCAAGTCGACTGTTGCGTTTTTACCCGAGGTCTCGTCACACGTGCCTGGGATTTTGGGTGACGTTTTTGTACGGTGTAAAGGTAAGAACACACTCGGGTCCATTTTCCTCGAAGATGCTAAATTAGAAAGACTACTATTGATTTCAGAAAATATTTCTAGGATAAAATTAAAAGTCTCTTAACGTACTTCAAGTCTCATCGCCATCAGAGCCGGCCTCCTCCGACCAAAATCATTATTCAAGAACAACTACGCCTCTCGTCTGACTTTTCCAAAGCCGATAGTTTCCAAAGCTGCAGCCACCTTAAGATTGACTTTCAAAACGAAACTTTGTCAAGATAGGAATTGTTTTCCCAAACCTTAACGCAAATATCTTTTTTTCCAAGATTTTATCAACCTTTTTATTGGGTATAACATGAGTTTTATTAAAAAAGTATTTGTCGTAAGAGATACAGGACGCTTAAAGACCACGAGGGGACTCTTAGGGTTAGAGGACGGTTGATGAAAACAGTCAGGCTCTGAGTTTAGTGGACCCCGAACCTAACAGCCAAGCCTATTGTATGGTAGTTTTTCTCCAACATCTTTATCAATAGGTCGTTACGGAGGTGTGACGACCGGCGATATATCGCCATGGAATCGTTCGATCGAAAATATTTTTATCGCGCAAAGAAAGTGTGGATAATTGAGACCATTATAATAAAACTTGATTGCCAATAACTCCACCCGAAATACTTAAGTGATAAAAACTACAATAGTACCGAACGACGCTATTAGTTTCAGGATTAAAAAAAAGTGAAGAAAGTATGTTAAAATTGGAGATATTTCTCTATTAATTTTTTGTATATTTTTCGTCTTTCCTTCACGGCCTAACGGACACAGGACGTTTACGTGACAGGACAGAAACACACAAATAACAATACTTAAAACATGTAACATCCTTGTAAGCAGACAGAAGAAACGGGTAGGCAGAATAGTCAACTAGTCAGTAGTCACTACACAGACTTTATATTTACTGTGACTACCCGTATTAATAGTCAGTCTTTAGTACTTAGTACCATGATACTTAGTACCATGAGACCTTAAAAGAATATTTGTATTTTAAACGATTTTTGATCGTTATATCTATAAAAAATATAGCCTTTAGTTCTTTTGGTAAAATGATGTTTTCTAAAAGCAAAGTATGTTTATGCCACTCTGCATATTTTCAAGTATGTTTATGTCAAAAAATCAAGTCAATTAGTTGCTTTTTTCGTGCGTGAAAAAAACACAAATAAACAAACACGCTTTCCCATTATGTCAGTACGGATTTGAGCTTTTGCTGTGACAAATTTTAATATGACGAGTTCTATAACGATTTCCACTCTACAATTAGACCACCTTTGTTTACATGACTTGAAAGCACCGACAAGATAAAGGACTTTCGAACACGCGGCGGCGACTACAGTGTGGTGATACCATCGCACCAGATACCATCGGCGGGTGCATGCTCCCAGACTATAAACGCGCCCGCCATCTCCCGACTCCTAGACTATCATCAGAGAATACAATCATCCCTATTATCTTGTTGGCTCTTAGACTATGTAAACATTTTGACGCATTCTAACTCCTTAACTATACCGCGATATTTTAGCTCCTAGACTATGATCGGATAATACAAAGTCATCCGTATCGTCTTGTTGGCCCCTAGACTATGTAAACATTTTGACACATTTTAACTCCTCTATTATACCGCAATGTATACTCCTTGGTCGAAGAAAACTATCCCTAGGGCATCGAAACTCGGACCCAATTCGCAAAAAATACTCAAGAAAGTTTTAACTGTAAAAAAATATATTATTAAATAATTTCTTACAAGAAAAAGTTTTTTATAGCATCTAAGTAACAAAGTAACGTAAAAGAAAAAAACCAGAAAGTCTCGAAAGTTAAAAAAATTGAAAACCCGGGGTTTTTACGACTCCCAAAACCCGGGATTTCTAGTTTAACCGGGTATATCCCTATTATCTTGTTGGTTCCTAGGCTTTGTTAAGATTACTGTGACACTTGATAAATTCTAGACTATACGGCAACTGCTCAAATCATCAAGGAGGCTCAATCATCTCTAATATCCCTGGCTCACACTGACCTCTTTATTGTTATAAAAACGCTGGACTTACGATAAGCCTAGCCATGGTAAGGTGATTTGATATGTTTTTTGGCGCTGATGGCAATGACGAGCGGGAAAGGAACTAATGAGTTTTACATAACACACACACTTTTATAGTTTACCTATGCTCATTGCCGTGGGAGAGAGGCACGAACGGGCCGACTCGACCGACCCGACCACGGCCTCACAGAAAACTGGCGTGAAACGACATTGTTCGCCGTTTCGTTCAGTGAGTGTGTTTAGCGGTGGCCCAATTTCCCTAATGCTCCTATCCCTTTTTCCATTCCCTATTCCCTCGTATAGGCCGGCAACGCAGTTGCGACTCTTCGGATGTCACGTATACTAGTGTATGTATGCCCATGTAGTCATGGGCGACGGCAGTTGCTTTCCATTAGGTAGCCCGTCTTCTCGATAAAAAAAACATCATCATAATTATTATTATTGTTATTGTCATGAATGAAATCCGAAACATAACACCGGCTCTACATTATCGCCACAGTTATTATCGATCGTTGACCATTATTCGGCACGATCATCGTGCAAGCGTCCACATAATCCGCCGTAGTACTTTGCCAAAGCACCGATAAAAGGCGAATATAGACGAACATCAGCGAACCGAGGCGAGTACGCCTCTTTTATCGTGCTCGCGTGTCATCCTCGGTATTCGCGGATCATGAAGAGGGACATAAAGTGTAGCGAGCGAGACGGAAATCCAGTGCGGATGTGTGCCGGGAAGTCAATATTTGTGACGGACAGACGGACAGATTAAGACAATAAAGGATTTCCCCGCCTTGCTCATTTTACACTACGAGCCTGTTTCACCGCTTACTGATAAAGTTTGTGTTAGGCTATCCACAATTTTTTTGACAGATTCTCCATACAAACTCTTTCAAATGGATCTGGATATTTGTAAGCGGTAAGGGCCCAGCGGCAGGCCCTTGTGTATTAAAAACTAGATTGAATTTGATTCAAGTCGACAATGACAACATAACATAATTATTTTAAAGTGTATAAGGTTTTAAATCTTTAAATAAGACAAACCTATAGGTTTCCTTTCAGTTTAATCTATAGAAATACTTAAAGTTTTTTCCAATATTCATTCTATCACATTCCTCCTATAAGTAAGCGAAACTAACTCAATTGGAAGATTTCAATTTATATGGCTTAACCACATTAAAGGAATAAAACTTCGATATAATAAAGTATAAAAAATGTAATTAATAGAGAAACAAAATAATTACTAAAAAGTAAAAAAAAAACACGTCGTCTATAGAAAAACGTCGCAGTGTGCTAAACGAGTCATTTGTAAATTGTACGTAAACAAACCAAAAATCCGGGAAGTTTTTTTGTCGGAATGTCACGCAAGAATGCAAAATTTAGATTAACGATATCATATAAGGATTATACTGTAATAAATAAAGTATAACCTTTTGCTTTTAGCGATATACACTTGACGTGTATAGGTCAAAAGGTCCAATGCATTTGAATTTATAAAATTCAGTTTCTTCGACGCAGAGTTTCCAAAATGTTATTGTTATGGAATGCGGTCAAACATGTTTATAAAAAAATGTCCACTTTAGAAACCACCTCTAGTACTGATATAATAGATTATTTGTTTTAACTAAAAGAAAAAGATAAAAGACGTAACATATAAGTTACTAGCTTTTTCCCGCGTCTTCGCTCGCTTTAAGAAGTATTTTCTTACAAACTTTTCACCCCCTTTTTACTGTTTTAGGGGTAAAATTTCAAAAAACTTTTGAACGCGTATTTATTAATTTTAAATCGGCAGCTTAGAAATAAAATTTCAGGTCACCAACTTAAAAAATGACGCATTTTCGTAGAGAGCTTTTGGTCTCGGAAGAATACCGTATTTATAAATAGTAGGGGAGCCCCTTTAGAAGAATTTTAGGATTTACGCGAGCGCGTCAGATTAATTTAGTGAAATCTAACTTCATGTGTCTGATCAGCATAGTACAAAAATCAGATTTCTCAGGTATATTTTTAAAAAATATTTTTAAGTTCAGAAATGTCGTCGTAACTATCAGATTAAGATAGAGGGTATTGAAAATACGCCAAGAATATCAGTAATTTTACGCGATTTTCAAATTCCATGCCAGCGAAGATGCGGATATAAGCTAGTATTATTATGATTGAGTGGATCTCATATACAATGTATGAAACAATTTATAGATGACATCGACACAATATTTCACTGTTCCTACCCCGCTACCGTCTTACACGACACAACGGTAATGCGACGCATCTGATAATTCGTTAAACACTAATGTGACTTGTTAACACAAAAATATTTTGAACGTTACTAATAATGGAAATTGGTAATAAATTCAACATTTCATTGATGAAGATAGCTCACGCAATGTAACGTTAAATATGAAATTTTGATTCATTTAACGAAAAATACTTCCTATTTTGTTTAAAAAGACTTCTTCTATATTTTTTCCTATACCAATTAACTAGAAACGTAGCAATATTTTAAGGCTATTTAAAATAACTTATTTCGAAACTCGTTGAAACAAGAAAACAATAAATTCTCCAATATTGTTACACTTTTAAAAATTAACAAATTCTACAGCAAATAACTAACATTCACTTTGCTTCTGTGTTAAGCTGACACGAAAACCGCCTGTATGATAATACTGACATAGAAGTTTAGCAGATACGCTCGTCTGTTGGTAGAGTCCCACCCACGTGGCGTCTACGTGTGGGCTCTTGGTCTAATGTGTATAAATTACAATACACAATGATAAGTGTAGAATGCGGTAATATGTAGTGGATGATCCATATTGTAAGTGACACATTTGAATGACACTTTCTATCAGTTTTCGTCATAAAATTATAGTTTTGAGGATTGATGTTCACATTTTCGCCGTAACACTACAATGTAGCAAATCGTCGTTGAAGTTCTATCACTACGGAAGTAACATTTTGGCTATTTCGTCATTTTGATGCCGTTTTGCAGAAAATCTTTCTCTGCCTCGCACAGTAAAGCTTTGGAATAAAATATCTTATTAGTATGGTGATCTAAACAAAAGTCAATCAATTGTTTCGCTCTCTTGAAAAGTTGCTATTTTTGACTTACGTGGTGTTAGAATTTCAGCGACGAAATGTTACTTGTGTTTTATTTATTCCGTGTCGTAACTAGTAAATTTTCATACTAAATTTATTTTTAGTCAAACACTCTGTAACAAAAATTAAAAAAAAAATTAACAAAAGATTATATTAAAATACGCGACATTTTACCAAATAAAATATAATAAATAAAGTAATAGAAAAAATTCCATGAATTAATTGTTATAAACTAAGTTTTACGATTTATTTACGACCTCATTCCTAAAGCCATTGTTTCTATTAAACTGTGTATAAAATAAGTATAAATAAATGTAATTTCGGTAATTTATGTATATTGAGTATATTGACGACTTTATTCTCCACATAACTTATGAAGCCGGTATTGTAATCTGTTGTTTGGAGATATAAACCACAATTTGTAGGCGAATTTGGCTCGTGCTAATGTTTTATTAATGTGCTCAGCATTCTATTAAATTATAATAAGTTATTGTTTACGAAAGTTGAAAAAATGAGAAATGATCTGAAAGTATGGATACATTATTTAATAAAAATAAAATGATAGATAGAACCATATTTAACCGCGGTAAAATATACAACGGAGTACTCAAATTTGGTATTCAGGTAGATGTTATGTTATAGGCATCCGCTAAGAAAGGATTTTGAAGAACTCCACCCCAAGGGTTTAAAAAACGGCAAGAAAATTCTAAACATGAGCGGAGTCGCAAGAAAATGTTAGTTTTATCATAACAATGGCTAGCCGGGTAATTACGTACAGTCAGGAGCCGGCCTTTTGATTTACAACCAAATGCGCAATTTAAAAGTTGACCTTTCGCGACGCCAACGCACGCCTACGCAACGAGAAAAACTCGAGACATATAAAAGTAGATCCCGCATAAACCAACATGTGATCAAACCGTACGATATTAAAAACACAGCGAACGTTACTGGGATATTTTTTTTATAATTATAAAAGTATTTTCTTTTATTACACCAAACCATGCAGATTAGCCTAATAAGGTTTTTGGAATTGAAAATATGGTAATGTTTTTATGTGATTTGTAAAAGTTTTGATTTAAAAAAAATATGATATTAACATAACGTCTTCTGTGGTGCAACGAATGTTCCGCCATATTTGTGTGTAAATAAATAAAATAAATGGAATAATTTCATTTAAGGTAATATACCCATTTTTAACACATGGCAATCAATAAAGAAAATTCTAGAATGTGCTGAAATATAAAATGTTACTAAAAAACATACCTCGGTGTCCTTTCGCGACATCCATTTAAATATGTATCTGTAGCTTCATCAGAATTAGCCCGTCCGCCGAATCTGAGATGGGAATATTAAATTTTCTTACATTCAAAAGATTTTATCGTAATGCAAATTTTTAAAAGAAATTTCGCAAAGGCAACGCCAAAATATGATTACCTTTTTAAATTATCAGGCTCACGAAACGAGTATTATTTAAATGAAATCGCGGATAGAAATGAGAACATTTTTATGAAAGAAGCAAATGAGTTTACACCACCTGATAAGGATGTACCAAAAAGGTATCGTGAAAAATATTAAAATAGTGAAAAAATAACCGAAGAAATTGATTCATAGCAAGTTGACGGACCTACGTCATTTGATCGAATTATGTCAATTCAACATTAGTGCTTATTTGATAGAACGCGACCGACATAATTTGCAAATTAACTAGTAATCTCGGAATCAGAAAATAAAAATTTTAAATAAGGCAAATAAAAAACGAAGGAATTACGAAGCACAAGGAGACAAGTATCTTTAAATTAAATTTAAATATACATTTCAGCTTACAAAATACTATACTATAATATTAGTCTATAAAAGGGCGTTTTAGCGTATCGAACATGAACAAACAAAAATTAGAAAGACATCAGAATATGAAGAAAATGTTTGTTTTCAAAGCGAGATTTATAAATATTGAAGTAGTCAGTTGGTAATAATGAAGAGATTGTTTATAAAATCAGATCCAAAAAATCTTAATGATCGATTCAATGATTTCGTCAATGATATTATCATAAGTGGATGTGACAATGATAAGTTCAGATACGATCTTCATTACAAAGTCAGTACAGATCATAAACACGCACAATCAGAGGTAGTTTAATTATACAAAACACAAGGGCTGGGAGATGAAAGCAGAGTAAAAGGAATTTATGAATACTTTATTAAAATACAATTATGTATTTTAATATATTAATATTTTACGAAAAAAACTATTGATTAAATAACTGAAGAGAAAGAACCAGTAGTCCCAAGGCACTTGATTATATCTAATAGACAATTTTTTTTGACAGACAATATTTTTTGTCGATATGTGATCTATTACTGTTCCTTAGCACCCCTTCATTGATTATTTTCTCGACACTCCAATAGACACTCCAATTTTACTGTTTTTTTATATGTATATATTTCAAAGTGAACTCTGTTGAGAGGGCTCCTTCTTCCGAAACATGGACCGAGACGTAGAAAACACGAGGCCGCGGAGTCGCCTCTCTCACGCTCTTTAGGTACTTAGGAATCATCATTTGGAAAATAACACTAAATTGTGAATCTAAGCGAGTTCCACTAGATAAATACTTAAACTGGAGATTCGTAATAAGGTCCATCAGTTTAATCTTTTTGCTGTATTTGATTTGTTTTTTTTTTAAATAGGCGAATTTGGATTTTTTTACAATCGAACCAAGTTTCACTCTGATATATACTCAACTAACACATAGATATATTTTTTTCAGAATATTACGTCAATTTATAACTAATTCGTATTGATTTAAAAAACGGCATTAAACTAATAAGTTGCCGTTAATGTCTGGTGGATTGCAAACAGCTGGATAAGTATTTCTAACTTTATGTTTGACGCAATTGCAAAACAAATTATTAAAAAATTACTTTATGATATTTATTTTTAATTTATGTTCCATTATCATTATCACTTTCTGCTTGTATATTATTAATACAAAATATAAGGACAGCGAACCTTGGTTAGTTAAATATTGCTTAAATATCTTCCGTGGCCTTGGTTAGCACTCGAGAGGGTGCAGGTTCGAACCCCGGTCGAGGCGTGTAGCAATGAGACATTTTCCGATCTCAAGTACATAATACGGATACTCATTGCCGTAGGAGAGCCATGCTTCGGCACAAATGGGCCGGCTCGACCGGAGTGATACCACGGCGTCACAGAAAAACTAGCGTGGAACGGCGTTGTGTTTCGTTCAGTGAGTGAGTGTATCGGTGACCCAACTTCCCTAATCCCCCTATCCCTAATCCCATTCCCTATTTCCTCAAAAAGGCCGGCAACGCACTTGCGACTCTTTGGATGTCACGAGTCCATGGGCGACGGCAGTAGCTTTCCATCAGGTAACCCGTCTGCTCGCTTGCCCCCAAAAAATAGAAACATATATGAGCCCAACACAACAACTAAAGTAATATTAGTTTGTTTTTTCCACGTTTATTATGATCACAAGGATACTGAATGTGGTTTAAATATCATGTACTATAGTCAGTACCTAGATCTCGCAGCCCTGAGCGATGGTATCGCGCGGTGCGACAGGAACAGCTGTCGTCCGGATGTCGCGCGCTTATTGTACTGTCATAATAATTACTGCCCCCGCCCCCGCACCGACCTCTCATCGCCCTCAACCGCCCCACAGTGGACCGAAGTGAAGTAGCGGACGATAATGAAATCTCACTTTTCTTAATTCTTTTATGTTTTTTACATGAATGACATGGCACACGTCACCGTTAGGTGGACAATGGACGTTCGTAAATGAAAATTAATAAAAAAATTTAAAAGTGTTTGTACAGTCTTGCAGCACGATATGAGGGCTTGGAGGTGCAAACAGCAAAATGACACATAAAAATATAAGGATTTAATAAGGATTTAAAAAATATAGGGAATCCCAGAAAACATTCAAAATCTTTCAATAAATTAGTTTAAAAAAGTCGTAAAAGAACGTTTGTGTGCTAAAGCTTACCATAAAGTTAATGATTTTATCAACGACAGCACATCCTGGGAGTAGAATGGCTGCTTGCCAGGCTGCTTCTACATAATATTTAAAGCCTTGACTTACAATTGTTATGTAACTTGTTTTTCTTTATTTTTTATAATTATTTTATAAATAAGTCACAATAAATGGTAATATTTACATTGACTTACAATTACTTATGTATTTAAAACAATTATTGTTTATTAAATTAGTTTTAAGACATATT